>JAZHYW010038524.1:0-36018 GCA_037355805.1 Ixodes ricinus
GTAAACAATTTTGTCCTGTCGAAAGACTCCTGCAAGATCGCAACCCCGTATGCAATCAAAACAACCTCCATACTGTCAAAATTATTTCTGGCGTGATAGAAAACAAGTGTTGATTGCTTTGCCACAACCTCTGATAATGGCAATCTACTGCTGTTCAAACGACATAAGTTTCTTCTTTTTTCTGCCATTGTGAAACAGAACAGTTTAACGAGACGACACTCAGATTATTTGTAGAATACTTGAGCTGTACGGCAAAACGGTTCTTTTGACACTTCCGTGCTAGAGGATCCATTTATTTGTTCACTGTCAGTTCTGCTGTGCTAAACGGGACACTCTGCATAAGCTTGAGGGCTAGGACACATGTCCTGCCAGCCAGTACGTCAGCCAGGTGATCTTGTTCGGGGGGGGCCGCCCATGATTACAAAACGCTGTGCGAGGGGGAGATGTGGGGGAGGAGGTCCCAGCTAAAATCGGAAGATATGGGGGGGGGCACGGGGCTGGCTGACGTGCCCGCCGTCAGCACTTGTCCAGTTACAGATCTGCCCCTGACGACTTAGGTTGGGTGTACCCCACCGGAGGTGTGCCCTTCATGCATGCAAGTGCGTCAGCGCCTGTGTGGTGAAAGCGACGTATCTACTTGCTTTGGTCTCGCCAAAATCCTTACAGATTAAAACAACCCATCATGGTCAGCATTACACAACGGTAGGTTAATGGATCAGCTGGCCCAGCCCTAGCTCTTTAAGCCCTCTCACATGCTTTCAACCCTTCTTCCTCTGCCCCTGACGTGGCACAAGCAGCCAGCACTTAAAACCATTCCTCCAACAGGCCCACACCATGGTAGCCTGGATACGACTCTCCCACTGGTGTGTCTTACCACATCCAAAAGACGTCCCTCCATTTCCGCCTGGCGACGCCAGTAGAAGTGTCACGCTGTCGCCAGTCGCCACCCCGGCAGTGTCCCAGCAGCTGTGGTGGATGTAGCAGACGCCTGTTCTGCTGCAGGTCACTCGAAGTAGGACAGTCCATGGAAGCTTCGGCAGCCAGAGGTTGAGACGCCGCGACGACAGCAACGCCTCACAATTGTTGCCAGCATGTCAAAGACCAACCGCCAGGATCACGGCATCCGACAGCATGACACTCCATCTTCCGGAGACGTGCTGCCCACTTCGAAGCGCTTTTTGATCGATGGGCGTAGATAGGATGCTGAACAAAGAAGTTTGATAAAGTGCTCCAGGCACTAGTATCCATACTCTGTACAACTCTAGGTGGAAAGTGGAATGGAAGCAATGCGATCGGATGGACCAATTGATATCGGCTGCGTGCCATGTGATGGCGCCTTCTGCGGATCACTCCCTTGTGCTGGACAAGCCGCGACTACTTGCTGTCCGATACATGGCTACAGGTCAATGCGGAGTGCAGTTTGTCCGCTTCCTTTGCGGGTTGTGGCTATGTCAGAAAACCGAGCTCCGATTGAAGGATAGTGGGTAGACTTCGATGTTGCATGCCTTGAGGTCTGCCAACTAATTTTTTTCTATCAGCTAAAAGCTAGGCGTTCGGACATAATTTGCAACTCCCTGCGCAAATAGCAGACGAACTTTCTTCTGCATAGGTGCTGCTCGTTTATTTTGTGTAATTAGTGTCCGCATGCATCATCTTTTTCCTTTTGCTTGAAATAATGTAAAATAATGACACATTGTCCACTGTGACAACCAAAATAGAGTTTAATATGAGTTGAATAAAGTACAAATGAATGGTCATCTCATTGTCTTTATATGAAAGGATTAACAAAACAAAATGCAGCCAGCATTACAAAGAACCCGTCGCTCATGGTGTTGCCCCTTCACATGCTCTGGGTGCTCATGATCAATGTGATGTTTTCTCCCTTGAGAAGAATTCGACCCAAAAAGGAAAAACAACAAAGCATGAGTTTGTGCAATGCAAACAAATATCATAAATGCCTTATATTTTCTGATTACTTAACTTTCCACAGATAAAAAAAAACACAATTCTACAACTGGTTACACAAAGAGTCACCCCTACATGGGGTCTCTGGGATCATTCAACCCAGATTGCAGTGTTTTGTTCCCATAAAATATGTGAGATCGGACAAATGTGCAAAATATTAAACCTACAAATATAATTGAACACTACATTATATATACTGCAATCATCATATCTAATAATTACATAATAATATATACAGGGTGTCTAGAAAATTCTTATTTTTAAATTCCCTGACCGCTGTAGAGGCGGTTACAATATATAAGGCCATTACAACACAAGGCAGAAAGCATTGAGTACTGCGAGGATCATTTTACACGTGGCTTAATCAACTTGCGTATTCCGAAATATTCGGGTTCGTTCAGTCCGGATTAAGCGAGCACTTTCTTGCCGCCAACATCGTCAGTGAAGAGGCCACTTCCGGAAACACAATGAAGATTTGATGCTCCACCACACAGTTCATAACCAAATGGCAGCATGGCCACCAGATGCACACTTTCGGATACTTTTGGCATAAGGCTTGGATTGGGGCCAGCGGCTTTTCTATTTGTTACTAAATCTAGTAGCTCTAACTGGATCTGGCCTAGTGTCGTGCCTCTCAATCCAATCCAATCCAAGGCTTGGACTGGATTTGTCGGCTGTTCTCTTTGCGTCGGGTAGCACTCTACATCGGGTGAGCAGAGCCCGCGCTCCGCTCTAAGCAGAATTTATTGCCTATTTTTCTGCCCCCAAGTCCTCAGCCTTTGCTCAGGCACTCAATGGCGTTTCCGGCTCATTTTCCCTGACTGGGCTCGCTTTCGACAATATCCCTGAAAATTCCCCGATTTTTCCCGGTAATTAAAACTTCCCTGACAATTCCTGCGGTCGCTAGACACCCTGATATACCAGCTTCTACGGCCCACATTTTATTAGAATTATGCACACTCCTTAAACTTGACTCATTATTATATAGCTTTTTGTGGCCATTTTGACAAACCGGTATGACAAGTCTTCATCTACATTGAATGGGGAAGCAATTCTAATCCATAGATTTAACCAAAAAAAAAAAGAAGGGATGTAATGAATCAGTGCTACTATTGTGAATAATAAAAGAGAATGCTGGAGCACATGCCGCTTCTTCGCTGGCGGCGCCACGGTGGCACCTCCTCGGAGTACTGTGCAGGTGCGAAAGCGTCCGCTGCTGTCTGCGGTGTGGTTGCCACACCCGATCTGTTGTCCGCTATGCGAAGCGTGTATGCTCTGGTAAGCAAGTGTCGATCTCACAGCTGAGTATAGATGAAATTACTTTTTCCTAACAGATTCCACGCCGATGTTCCTTCTTTGCAGATCGGACTGCAAAGATATTATTCCTTGCATTATACTACAACCCAGGGTTCTCTCCACCGTGGGCGGCAGTGGCTTCGCCGCCCAGCACTCCGACTGGCCGCCCACCACCTCAACTGACCGCCCACCACTCTATTGTTTTTTTATGTCGCGGGATGACGATGCGATTTTGCCTGCGCACACGGCTGCAGACCGTCGCTGTCATACTCAGCGGGTTCGCGCACCGCCACGTTATCCTTCGCTATCGCATCGCTGACTGCCGCCACTGCCACACTGCTTCAAACAAAGAGCGCAGGCGCTCGACGTGTTTCTTTTACTTTTTTTTTCTTTCTCTATTTCAGCGGGCGCCCTGCACGGCAGTGTCGGTGTGTGGGGGGATGCGACAAACAGACGCGACGAACCAAAAGAACTTAACAAAAAACGAAGGCCCCGCCCCCCCCCCGCGTTAACCTCAACCTCTCAGAAATTCCTGGGAGAACTCTGATACAACCAGTATAGTTGCATTTGAATTCCATGTCTTCAAACAAGAAGTAGTTTCATTTGAATCAAAACTGATGAAAAAGTTTTAAAAAATATTGCTCGTTATAAAAGGGAAATTCCAGGTGCACTTGTCAACTCAATAGCAGTTTTGATACCTCACAAGTCACTCAATATCTAGAACAGAAAATGAGGTGCACAGACTTATGAAAAGAATTCATAAATTCTTGTTTGTGCCATTAATTGTTGTATTAAGACTGCATAACAATTTCTCATCAGTGTTGCAGAGTTGCCACTCCAGAGTTGGAATGATTCCGAATCATTCTGCACTTTCGAACCCTGGAATAGAACAGGAATGGAATAGGGCACCTTTTGCCAAGAATGGAGTGGGAATGGAATGGGTGAAATGCAGGACACGCTGACCAGGGGGGAATATGAGAAGGATGGTAATATCACGACTGGAGAAAAAACTATTCGAGGAAATTGAACACCACGCACACCCCGATGTGTGGCTCTGCTAACACATTTAGTATCCTGTGCTGTCCGAAAACACATTATACACCTGAAAAATTGTGTTGCGGAAATTAAGCTAAAATAATTGTCACTCCCAGTGATACATCTTTTGAAAAATTATAATGCTAAATATTTTATTAAAGGTGTAAGTTGAGAACATAAAAACCGACTGCAGCGGACCCTAATACATCAAAAGGTAAGAAGAAACAGTAAATCGTTCTTGGCTCATTGTTTACTGTCGATGCTTACTTTTACAAACATGCTCCTAAACAAAATTAGAAACTTGTTTTTTTATTGACCGTCGTGAGTTGCAGGCTTTTCGCCTTGTGTGGCAGTCTTCACTCAAAAAAAGCTTTCCACAACAACCCTCTCGCACAACACAGCATGATTTGCAAACAATTACACCAGTTTACTTTTCAACTTTTGGAGAGTAATTTTTGCTCGCAATATTTTCCTCACCAAGGGAGAGGCACGATGGCGCATGCGCGTTGAGTTCTCCTGCGAGAACAACGGTCACTTCCCGCAGTGCTCAGATAGAAAATGGCGTACCATTGTGATTAACACGATTACCAGTGACCTCCGCGCTTCCCCGTGCCCAGTTGTTGAGGAGCACCATGAGTAGCGTAGTGAATTTTACGACAGTGTGAAATGCAAGACATTTTGAAGACTATTTCTTGTGGGATACGGGACACGAGCCCTCAACGTAGGATTGTCCCGCGAGTTGCGGGATGGGTGTTCACCCTACGTATACGGCATGATGGTGCAACGCTTATCGCACAGTATAAGTGGCTCTTGAAACAGCATCACGATTGTCAGACTGGCTAATGCTTTTTCGAGGATGAGAGTTGCATACCCCAGTAAAGTAACCAAAACTGAAAAGTTGTAGAGGAGCAAGGTGTCGTTCCTGGCGCCGCGAGACGCGACATAGCGGCTGTTGTAGTTATGCGCAATTAGCATGTACTAGCTTTTAACCCAGCAGACCTTCTAGTGCTTACGGCAAAACAAATAAAGAATTCAATATGAAGAATTGTGAGAATTGTACAGCAAACATAAAAATGTATACGTTTTGAAGTGTAACTGCAAAAAAAAAGTGTATTTTTAAACAGCCTAATTGGCACAAGCATGTCACAAAACAATTTTTCCGCCTAAAACAAAAATTTTTTGATTTTCCATTTTCTATTTGAGCACTGCGGGGGAAGTGACTGCTCCGTTGTTCTCGCAGGAGAACCAACGCGCATGCGCCATCGCGCTCTCCCCTTGGTGCGATAGCGTTGCACCATCATGCCGTATACGTAGGGTGAACACCCGTCCCGCGACTCGCGGGACAATCCTACGTTGAGGGCTGCGTGTCCCAGTATCCCACAAGAAATAGTCTTCAAAATGTCTTGCATTTCACACTGATTTTAGCTTGTGGCTATTTCGTCCGTCTTAAATCGCGCGCCACAAAGTTGGTATTATACGCCACGTAGTGGCTGCTGTACATCATGGAGTGACGTATAGCAGCCACTCCTGCGCGTCAAAAGAGCGGGAGTTTCAAACGTGAAAAGTTGTGACCCCGACTAAATTACGCTCCTGTGGCGTAAATATTGCTAGAAAAAATTTGTTTTTCGCAGAAGATTTGTTTTGTGACATGCTTGTCCCAATTAGGCTGTTTAAAAAAACTTTTTTTCTTTGCAGTTACTCTTTAAGGCAGCTTCCATAATATGGTCCTACATGTTGGCTCCAACGATTGCACCTTGTCAGCGGTTTTGTGTGCTTGCTGCAGTGCATGGTGATTTGGGGCTGGCATACACGGCACCGCTTCCAGACAGCGTACTAGAGGTGCTGTTCTGCAGGTATTCAAAGCAGAGAGCGAGACTACTTCTTGTCGCGCCACGCAAGAACTATAAATTTTAAGGCCTTGTCAAACAAACCATCATGCTGATCATGTATGTGTGGAGAATATACAATCCGTTTGTGAAGAAAATTGGTGGTTTGAAGTTCAAGCGTCTGTCGAGAGCCTTTTATGCTTGATCGTGTGATTGATGTTGGCAGTGACATCAAGTGCCACAAAGCGCTTTGTGTGTCTATCGCCCGGCTTAGTAGAATGAGTACTTCGGGAAACATTTTGCATACTTTTGCAGTTCGTCTCTGCTTTTGATAACGCCAGCTTATGCTGCTTTTTCTGATAACCATATGTCAAGATATTTTTTTTTCTTTTCACATTTAGGAATTACAGGAATGGAATGGTAGAGTTCATTCATTATAGGAGTAGGAATGAGAGTGTCGGAAACCCTAATTACCTGGAATAGAGCTGGAATGGAATGGGGGCACCCATTCTGCAACACTGTTTCTTATGTTCAGGAGCTTCCAGGGGTTTCTTGCTACATTGTAAGAAGGGTAAAATGCCCTCCTTACAATGATGTAACTACATTGTATGATATGTGCACCTTTTTGCATGATTTGTCTTCACATACAATTCTTAATGAGAGCGAGTAAGTCAACTTGTGTCAGACGTTTCCAAGCCAAGAGGCCCGATTCAATGTGACTCAGACTGTCTTTCTTGACATTGCCACTCCAGCCCTATTCAAATGGTAAGGCATCATACAGGGTGCACGAGGTATTTGAAAATATAACGGTGGTTTCAGAAAAAAAGGAAAAGAAGATGTTTAAATTAAATGTTAATCTATTTGCTCAGAATTTGGTACAGATACTGTTATCTATTAGTGTTCTCGAACTTCCGATAAAACGACTTTCAGCAGCAATGACTGACTCGATGCGGCTTCGAAAACGTCTGCATGCCCAGATCAAGTGGTCATCGTTGACGTTGGCCATAGCATCCACAATGCCAGTCTTTAACGACTCTTTGGGGTCGTGGGGCTGCTTGTTGGTCTTCTCAACGACGTCCCAGACATAACAGCCCAGGCGGTTTACATCTGGAGAGTTCGGATGCCCCTTGTTGGGGGCAACGTGGTCGTGGAAGTTGTCCGCTAGCCAATTTTGGATCGCGTGGGCCATGTGGCATGAAGCTAAGTCCTGTTCACAAATGTACGACCTCTCCTGGGCCACCCCTTCTATCTAAGGTTTTACTACAGTGCCAGACCTAGGCCTCCAAGTTGACCCTAAGGCCCAGTTTAAAGGAGTGCGGCGGCATAATGTGACCCTCGTTGCTCACAACAGCTAGGACCATCACAGACGACGGAAACTTTGTCTGCATGACCATAGGGCCTCATCGGGGCTCGCACAGAGCCACCTATCATTCCTCCTATTGACCTCTTAATCTTGGTTAAAGCTCTCGTTGAAAAAAAAAAAAAAAAAAACATGTTCGGTTCCTCAGGATGCTAGAGCTTCTTCAACAAGTGCTTGGACTGAAGACACTGCTTTTCTTGGTTTTTTTGGAACATAAAGTGACCTCTCCTTATCACGTTCGACTGGTATCTAAGGTCCTCATGCACCACAAGCCTGGATTATGGACTCCATCACCCCGAGCTGCTTGGCAATGGCCCTCATTGACTTGCTGGTGTCATCCTTCACAATGTCCTGTCCTGCACCAGCTGGACAAACTCTAGCGTCCTGACAACATCAGACTGCTGGGGATGTTGTAACCCAAAAGCCATTTCCTGACCTTGAAAACGAGACCGTGACGCATTCAAGAAGATGGCTATATCCAAATCACTGCGGTAGGCGGCCAAGGCAACCAGGACGGCATGCCTTTTCATTTCTTGTGTATGACCAAAAGCTGTCATTTTGAAATTTATACACGAGATGACATAGATGCAGTCAAAGTCAAAGTCAAGAGTCTAGACAGATGAAGTTAGAGTATGAGAAGTTATGCACCCTGAAGTTGTGTTGCCAATACCTCATGCAAACTGTATATCAGCTATTCCAAAACATCAACAAAATTTAATTCCAGATGCCAGATAGGCCTGCACCGAAATGTCCTATAAGCAGTGAGACTGCTGTGGATTGCTGCCACACATAACATCTACCCAGTGCGCTTCAACAAACGGGTCTTCGCCATTGTAGTCGACAACAGGCGCGAGATGCAAAGGTTCCAAGTGCCAAACAATAGCCAAGTTTTTTTGCGCCTGAACCACGCTTCGAAGAGGCATGGCCACATGCAAAGCGACACACTCTGGCAATCCTCTCATACTGCTCACAATAGTATGTCCCGATTCTTTACGACAATAATAGCAGGCATCTATCTGTGGCTTAGAAAAATGAATAGAAAAGCATCTGTTTGTGTGCTTGGGCCAGTCCAATCCTTGATCCCCAAAAACATAACATTACTATGACAAAATTTAAACCCAAGGGAGCAAAAAATAAGAGCATGGAAAACAGAATACTTACACCAAAGGTAATTTTCAAGGCAAACAACAACAAACAAAATGATAGCTTCTTGTTGCGAAACCAACTTCCAGCAGAGTTGGATTGCACGTGTTTTCGTTCAAGGCCCGCGCAATGACTAGCACATATCATTGGAGTCCGCTTCTGAATGATTGAGCCTGATACATGCCCCGTGGAGGCATAGCGGGAGTTACGTTGAGAGATGGCCGCGAGTAAAGGCCAACCATGCAGTTGCACCCAATGTTACAATTGCGAGTTGCCGAAACATGCACGCTTCGTGCATAATGCGCGTGGCTGCTCCGATTCAGTTGTCGTGACCATGCTTTGTACGGAGCTCAGACATCCCAGTGACTGGTGATCGTAGCTCGATGATAGTCCTCACAACGCAGTCAAACGCCACTATGTAAATGGGCCTTTATCCGCGTTCCATACGAAGCGCAGATGACGCGGTAACTCGCAGCTGTATCTCGGCGTAACATAATCAAATGCTGTTGTATCAATTTAGGAGGGCCAGCCGAGAAACGTGCCAAGTGAGCAAATGCTCCCACAGTTGGCGACAAGCTCAGAATCCGGTAGATGCTGCACCTCCATCGTGAGCTCTCTTCCTTAGATAATGCATCGCCACAGGTGGAGAAAAGCCCGGCAGAAGGCAACAAGCCATGTGCTGGAGGCTGTGCTCTTAACACTAGGGTTGTGCGAATATTCGAAATTTAGAATAGTAGTTCCGAATAATACACTATTCGATATTCGCTTTGAAAAGAACTGCACTATTTGCGTTTGTTGAAGTGTTGATTACAGCGGGTTAGCCCCGTTGAGTGCGCTTCTTACCAAGCTACCGGTGCGCTGCGGAGAAGCCAAACCCGCAGAAGTGAGCTCCGCGGGTGTTGCTTCTCCGCATTACATCGCTGCTCGGTAAGAAGTGCACTTAACGGGATAACCCGCCGTGATAAACAATATTGTAATTGCGTGCTCGTAAGAAAAGCATATATTTAAAGCGGATGGTGCACCCGTGCCGTCTGCATTTGAAAATAAATGGAAACTTTGTGAATGTGTATATCTACATTGTAGTAAAAGTTCCAAAATTAAACTTTTATGGAAGAGTATACTATGTTAAGCAGAGATGCTTTTACAACCTGTGTTCATCATGCGCGACTCATTCTTTTTAACTTGAGATTAAAGAAACAATATTTCATATATCAAGATTTGTAAATTCACTCGATTGGTATAGTTGGCCATTTATATAGGAGTCATTTTATGTCAAATCCGTCGTTTACTTGCCATCCCAAGACACCAGACCTTCTGAGATCACAGTTCATAAATATAGATAGATTAAGCTTAGCTTATGAATGAAAAAGTGGAATAACCATTACAGGTTTAGCTGGGTTTTCGCCTAAGCATTATGCAATGGTAGGGAAAGGCGTGGAAAAACTATTCGATATTCGAATCGAAAATATTCGGCCAAAACCACTATTCGCTTCGGACTTAAAATCCACTATTCGCACAAGACTACTTAACACACCACCCACTATAAATCGCATAAATGACAAGACAAAAAAAAAAAAAAAGACATACAGTGAATAGATTTTTTGCAGAACAGACTGGCCCCATCCTTTCCGGGCACTGGGTGTGCATTGCAGGGTAGGCTACATTTAAACTATTTATTGTCACAATTCACCATTGACTATCATTATGAAGTGTACATGTTACCACATTAATACACTCAAAAATAAAGACGGTACAAGACTGTCCTTCATTGACAACTTCGTATGTTAAGTAACGAAGTCAACGCCTTTGATGTGCTAATAAAAACCCCTTTGTCTGCCACGTTCAGCGTCCCATTTCATTGATGAAAGGCTCACTGATGCACATTTCATTCTCTTTGTCCAATGACTCTTCATCAACATGGCCACGTTCTGCCAATGAGACATGCTCGTATCGCCCTCCATATGGGACAGCCATGAGGGTGATCCACATCCCGCAGAAAAAACAAAATTCCTTGCGAGAGTTGGTTTACAGTTATTCGCAACCGGAAGCAGGGCACTCGGCGTTTCAGCTGAATTTTCCTATGCACAGCAATACCGAAAACAACCTGACAAGAGGAGTCATATCCTACTATCAAGAGCACATTTTTCCCGAGACCGGAAGGTATTTTGGCAACAAGCTACCCAGCCGGATGAGGGAAAACCAGAAGTAACTAAAAACATGTGTCAAACAAAGACACTTAAAGAGATATTGAACTGAAATTTGGAGCTCACAAAACAAGGCTGGACGGATAGGCGGGACACTGCAAAACCCAAAAACATCACTCATACAACGATATACCTAACGCATCGCCGTATTTTTGGAAAAGAAGTGAGCGATTGAACACGGCCGACAAGACAAGTCATGATTCTTATTCCCTCTCATCCTTGCTACGTCCAGTCGCGCTGGTGAACCGAAGCGAGGAGAAAGAAGGGAGGCCGCTTCCCCTCAGTTTCAAATTTTCCTGGGGGACAGTGACATCATTGTCCTCGCTTGATCGCACCCTTCTTTTCCAAAAGTATGGCCATCCGTTTGAGATATCAATGTGTGAGTGATGTTTTGGAGTTTGTATTCAATGCTTCTGGGGCCTTATTTTGCGAAATCCAAATGTCGTTTCAGTATCCCTTTAACCAATGCTCAATTAAAATTGTAAATGGAAGCACTGGTCTAGAAGTGGAATTAGTACTTTTCAAGTGGAGATAACTTTTTAAGTAGCTTTACTTGCTTGTGAATAAGACGACAGGGAAAGCCACATTCTACTGCTGGCATATCTATGCTAGCGCATACAATCACTATCCCAGTGCCCTAGTGGGGACAAGTTTGTCATTGCGAGTGTCGTTGGGAGCTGCTTTGGGTTCTTAAACCACCTTTCAGGAGAAACACTGCTACATATCCCACACTTCAGGCACTGATGACTAAGTAAAGCAATGTCAGTGAGCTTTGCCTGCTGAGGCATGGCCAACAGTCAATAAGGGGCATTTACCATTACCCCAGTCACTCCCGATGCATGAACTGAACATAGTATAATTTTGAAGCACTGGTGATTACTTTTAATTATTGTCTGCTTCGAAGTACCAATTCTGCGATGTAAAACTAAAACTGTGGAGCATTTCTTTTTGGCAAATAAACCACCAGCATGGCCCGAAAAATGAGATTGGTGAAGCATACTGTTCCTATATAAAATGGCTCATCTTACCAACTTGCTTCCGCTGCTTAGTCTTTGTGTAGATTTCCTCAGCGTCGTCCAAAACCAAGTTCATGTACTCGTCGAAGCCCTGTGAGATAGTTAAATAGATTCAATGAATGGTATTGCTGACCTGCAGACAATAACAGGTTATACTTCAGTTGCTATGCTGAACTCACAATAATATGGCCTTCAATTCGAAGGATGACGTTCTCGTAAAGCCAAACCTGAATCCGAGCCCTCTGAAGGAAAGGAGGAAAAGAAAAAAAAATTAGGTTTGAGCCGATAGAGCACGCTATATAGCTGAAGACAAGAAACGTTAAGTACTCACGTTCTGTAGATATCTGAAAATCAGGTTCTGGAGCAAACTGTCAAGGATCATTTGTGAAAAACCGCTTGCGAAACAGCCATCACACAAGCGAACGCCGGCGAGTGCCGCGCGGACGCCAAGTGAAAAACGCCGGTGAATAACTGCATATATAATTACAGAAAAGCACACATAACCGGCAACAAGACCTAGCGATATAGGTGTCATCAAACAAATGCGCCGTTCAGGAGAAATTAACCATTAAGTCAAAATGCGATCAGCGTTCAACGTCGAAAAACAATGACTTGACCGGTCTTCGCGCCGAGCGAGCATACAAACGTGCAAGTAAATCGGGACCAGAAAGGATACAATGGGTTGCACCATAACCTTCTGAACTTTTTGGCCTGGTCCTCCTTTGTACGACATCTTCGCTGCTTCTTGCTTCACGTAGGAATTGAGACTTGTGGCAGTAACTTCACACGCGCTTCGCGATGGACACGTTCAATATGGCGGACCTACGGCAAAATTGCGTTTTTTCTTCTTTTTTTTGTTTTTTTTTTTGTTTAGTGCGCTCATGTTGATGGTGATCCGGGTGATGCGATCAACGCAGCTACTGCTACATTTAGGAATGCAAATTAATCTCGTATCTTATTAAGACAATGCGTGACCACGGAATATAAAATTTGCGGAAAATTTCCTAACTTTTACCTGGATAATATGGTTCCACTAGGGGAAATTTGCTGTTGACCTGTGTCGCTCATTTCGGATTCTCGGCCAGCCGCCAGTCATCTGGGCTCTGGCTCCTGGCACTTGTCTTCTGTTGTTGTGTTCGAACGTGTGCACGCAATGTGGAGGAAAACTAAGATCGCGCATTCATCTGATTCACCTGCAGGGGTAAGCTTCATTACATGTCATACGGTGACCATGTGCTCGTATGGGAGCTATGGGAGCACCGGTAACGTCTCGGAACTTGCAGTTTCGTCTAGAATGCCGGCCCGAGTGGTTAAGCCCATGTTTCGATGGCTGGTTTTTCTACACGATTGATTGGCCAAGTTTCTTAACATTCCTTACGAACGTCATCGTACCCTGGATGGCAAGAACTTCGCAACAGTGTACTTTTTGTATTATTATTATTTTAACGACGTGTACTAAGGATCATTTTATCCGATCTTTTCCCTCACATTCAACAGGGAAACAAGAAAAGTGTAGCAACATGAAGTTTTCATTCACGTTAGCCTTGAGTGGAGTGTTTCTCGCCTACATTTTGCACTCTATGTGGACCCTCTACACTTTATATTATCCAAAACGCTGCGGAAAAAATGAAGCCTGTATTCAACCAACCTGGACTGCGGAATCAAGGTTCCAGGTGAGAACAGAGCTTGTCCTTTACAGCATTGGAAATTCTCGTCAGCTTATATTTGATCGTGTACTAAAATGAATGATTCTCCGGAATGCGCTTTTGTCTGTTACAGTTCTTCTTTTGCACTTCTTCTTCAACTAAAATCAGAAATGTGAACGATCTCACTGTGATATGGTCTGAAAATGAGTTTGACATCTTCAAAACCAGCGAAAGGTATGTTGCTTTCAATGTTGAAGCTGAAAACAAGGCGCCAAATGTCGCTTAAACCTAGTGCTGCCTTTTTTCATTTCTCCTACTTAGTAAAATATAGAATTTAGAAAGGAAAATTGGAAATAAAGGCTGTTTGATCTCTGCTAATTCATATCCTGTCAAATGTTTGTTCAGCTTTACTGAAAATATCCTTTGCTTTCAAGCTCCTCATGAATGGGAGTGTGAAGAAACCTCTTTTGCATGACCTCCTGAGAACAAGATGATCTGTGATAGGCAGAAATGTAATGTTCAGGGGGACTCGATGAACAGTTCTTAAATGTTGCGGGAAAAGAAACTAATCGGTTACTAAATTCCTGCAACCCGTAGCATCAAATAAAAAGTAGAAATGGCATGGCACATAAAGTTGCCATGCTGTTACTACACTTTGATGATGATATCACTTTTTAACGTGTTTAGCCAAGAGTTGTGCATGTATAATAATAATAGTAATAATAACACTGCTTTATTTGATTCATGCCCCAGAACAACCAATAGGTTATAATGTGGTGGCACATTATGCTAGGCAAATAACAATGTCTGCACTTACTGGGCTTCCCAAGCCAAGGAATTATCATAATGGACCTTTTTCACATACCGACGGCACCAGGCGGTGGCTGCACGAACTAAAAATCGAGGAAGGGACCTACCTGCGCTACCAATCGATAATGGGAGCTACGCTACCAGTTTCTTCGTTCTCTGAGCAGCGGGGCGTGCCCAACGCGCCGTCCAAGTGGGGCATCCGTGGCGTCCACTTAAACGTCGTGTTATTCTTTCCGTCCGCTTTCTTTTTTGCGTAACACAATTATATGTATGCTGCAATTACGTTTGCTACTCGCTGATCTACAGCCTCCTTCCGAGTTCCTCGATTTTTGGTTTCAACTTCCGCCGCTTAGCATCGGGCGCTCGCGCGTGCGCAGAACGCTTCTCGGAAAAGATCCATTAGCAGGCCTGAGTATCTAGCAGCAGTGTCTCTTCCATCCGAGGAAAACCTGGAATTCAGGGTAGATATTCAGTCAGCCTCAAAAAGTTGGAACAATGTCAGTGTTTGGTTGAGACGTTGCACGAGTCGGGGAAATTTTGGAAGTAGGAACACTTGCACATATCCTTTCATGTATTGGTACAAAGAACAATACAAGCATCATATTCATAGACTCTTAGACAAATACCAATAAAAGCTCACAGAAGGTTACATTCTGCCATTGTGCACTACTGTCCTCCTTACTGATGGTTATAGGATTTTTTTGTAGGATGAATTAGTCGAGGAATGGACCTTTTCCGAGAAGCGTTCTGCGCACGCGCGAGCGCCCGATGCCAAGCGGCGGAAGTTGAAACCAAAAATCGAGGAAATTCGGAAGGAGGCTGTAGATCAGCGAGTAGCAAACGTAATTGCAGCATACATATAATTGTGTTACGCAAAAAGAAAGCGGACGGAAAGAATAACACGACGTTTAAGTGGACGCCATGGATGCCCCACTTGGACGGCGCGTTGGGCACGCCCCGCTGCTCAGAGAACGAAGAAACTGGTAGCGTAGCTCCCATTATCGATTGGTAGCGCAGGTAGGTCCCTTCCTCGATTTTTAGTCCGTGCAGCCACCGCCTGGTGCCGTCGGTATGTGAAAAAGGTCCATTGCAGCAGACAGGGAAAACTTGGAGGAGTGGGGGAATTTATAACAATAGTTGTGGTAGACATTCTGAGCATGAAGTAGCCAACCACAGTGAAGTTCATAACAGAAATACTTCTCACCAGGCAGCTGAATGTCACATTGCCACGAAAGACACTAAGGAATGGCACGCTGCACGCTTATGTGCTGCTTTTGGAGCGCAAGGAGCATGAGCCAGTCCGAACAGTAGAACAACTGTTAGGACACTCGAGCACCAGTCTGGGTGCAGGCAGCCTCACTCGACACCTCGTGCCTCAAGACGAAGAAATCAGTCTCATTGGCTCTGCAACGGCCAAGCCAGAGGTGAGGCATTCAGTGCTGTATTCTCACGAAACAGCAGGCCGGGCTGAGCTGTGCTCTCAAATTTCGGCACGTGCAGGCCTCTAATATAGCTATCAAATAAATATTGAGATTGTGCTGTGCTTAGCATTGTGCATGACAGGCTATATCTGCTCGTATAGTTTTCAAAGTGTTCGTAATGCACACAAATCTACTTAAATGCTGACGACCAGTTTGCGCTTTCCACTTTTTCTCTCGCTTCCTCCGTTCTATTTTTGTTTCCTCCTCCCCTTCTCCCTCCCTCTCTACCCCTCGTCACCTGCTCCGCTAAGCCCATGACGGCTAAGCCATAGACTCCAACTATAAAAAAAAAAGGGAGGGAGGTTACAAAAAAGCAACCCCAGCATGATTGACAAGTGGCCTTGGGTCCGTGAGTTACAACGCCGTTGCCGTCAGTGCAGGTGTTTAGTCAGGGTGCCCTTCATTGGTATTTATTTTTATGTTCCCTTTGGAGGATCTTTTTAGAGCGCAGCTCTTCGGCACCCGTTTCCGCGTTGAGCAGCGGCGTTGTCAATGTAACCGCGCGCGTTGCATTATAGGACGTTTCCCCACTAAAGTTAGTGGGAAATTTCCCACTAAATTTAGTGGGCTAGGTTTCCCCACTAAATTTAGCGGGGATATTGATGTTACGTGACCTCAACACCAATTCAGTTTCCCTGCTAAATTTAGAGGGGGAAAATGACGTCACGACTTCGTGTCATGTCACCCATAAACAAATTCAGTAGCAGGAAGAGAGGAGCAGGAAAGGAGGAGGAGATGGTATGGAGGAGGAGGAGGGGCATACCCTCCCCTCCTCCTCCTCAAGAGCTGCCCTCTAGTTTCGCATTACCAAGATTTGTAAACGTCTTTAATTTTTGTTTTTAGGGGGGGGGGGGTGAGGGTGAGGGGTGAGCGTTAAGCGACATTGCTAAATACGACTGGAAGCAGTTCTTGGTTTTTAAATGTTTAATTACATGTGTTTTTTTTATCATGGAGATATCTAGGATTTTGTAAAACATGCTCTGCGCATGGGCAGCCCCACGCAGACGCTGGTTCAAAGGTTATGAAAAGACGGTATTGTGTGTCCTTCTGAGAAGGGAATTAAATCCTGCTTCCTAGGTGCAGTGGCCTGTGAGTGACTAAGTTCCCCCACCATTACCTTTGTACTCATGGTGGCTTATTTGCAGCTTATCTCTCGCCCTGTGCCTTCTTCAACTTCAAAGTTTCTTTCTTGTTTTTCTTTTTTCTCACCACAGTTTTGGGTTGTAGACATCATGATTCACTCTTCCTTCCTTATTTTTATACCAATGCATTCCAATCCAGGCTTCCGACCGGGGGCAGTTATTTCGAAAAAATGTCAATACATGTTGATTAAAAATTGCAGTGGTCAAAGAAGCACCCAGAGAAGACTACCGCGCAGTGCGAGAAACAAACTCGGTTCTCGTTTCCTGGTCCTGGAAGGTTCCTTCGCTAATCTTCTGGCACAGATTGTGACCTGTCCATTGTGGGGCACCCTTTTTGCAGGCTTATCTCCATTCACGGGTTCACACAATGAACCAGCCTACCATCCGAATGGATGTGAGAGGAGGAAAGCCTCGTAGAGTATCGACTTTGGTCGTCTGCCTTTAAAAAAAAACTGATGAGGTTCTTGAAAAAAAAAAAGAAAAAAGAGTTGGAGGTGAATTTAAGAGTATTTTTATCTCTTGAATTTGAATATCATGTCTCGTTTTCCCCAAAGATGTAACTAAACATGAGAAAACACGAAAAACATTGACCAGTCATTACATTATAAAACGGATCTTTTGGCTGCCAAGTGCGTGCCGCTTGTGTGGGCAGCGCATGCAATTGCAAGCTTTCCAGGTATATTCCCCTGCACTGGCACCAGTTGTGACGTCTTTTTCCAACCTTTTTGAAAATAGCAAGAGTGCTCATGCGTAGCTTTGATAGCTGCTGAAGATGCGCGAGAGCGGAGGTTCCAAAAACTCCTTTTATGACATCACGCTCTGGGAAAGTCAGCAGCGGTACTTTGAAAATGATTTTCTGTAGCCTTTATGCAGCAACTTAAAAAATAATCTCGATATTTGTGACCCTGGATGCCAAATGAGGACGATTTCAGTGTTTTACTCAAATACAGAACCGCTTCAGTTGCCCTTTAAAGGAAAAACCTCTAGGATTACGAATATGAAAATTTTTTTGAAAGCTTATTGCACTGAGTTGTCTAAGAAGCACTTTCGAATAATCGTTGGAACCTTTGCTTCCCAGCACGGTCAGTGTGAGTTAAAAATTTGAGAGGGGATATCGAGATCTAGACATCTCTGCGCTTTTCGCAAGCCTTTCCCAAATTATGGACAGTGTGTTTGTGGTTTGCCTTTTCTCTCCAGGTATTAACTTACTTCTTTGTTAGAGTAGTTAGCTTGTCTTTGCTCCTGTTTTAGCCATACTCTATGGCTGTTCAGTTTTACAGCCATGCCTAACTTCCATGCTGATGGCTTCACAATGCCGTCCTTGTGTGTAGCAAAGTGCACAGGCACTCGGGCTACTTGGAACATTATCAACCTATGCACTATCTTCACTTCATAAATGTCACAGAAACAGTCCTCGAGTATACACATTTGCAAGCGTGACATCCCAACTGGTGCCCCAGGCAGTAGCATGCATGTGGAGGTAACTTTAGCAGACTTGCACTTGCACACGCTTGATCACACCGGTGGTACGCACTGAGCAGTTGAAAGCTTTCGATGTGATGTTGCATTCAAATTTTGTTATTGTTTTTATTTCTCAGGTTGAGTACTATTTTCGGGGAAATTGACTGTCATATTCCGATTCATAGAATAAGGATATGCTACAATTTATCTAACTCATTTTTCACAGTGGTAGCTGTTAATGCCCCTTGCCAGAAAAAAATGGTCATGTATGAATGCAAAACCCCTCTCTACTGCAGAGGCACTGCTTTCCCCGTCGTTCCTCACACACGGCAAGGCTCTCTCTCGCTTCCCCCCTCTCCCTCCCCCTGTAAGCCACCACTGTTTCAAAAATCACACGTGATTGTGGTGAGGACACTCTCTCTTCCTTCCCACTCCCCCCCCTTCGGCGGCCACCGTTGCAAAATACCCATGTGGTCGCTCTATGCACTACACACTTCCTCGCCTCCCCACTGCCACCGCCCACGTTCCGTTCTATTGTGCTCCCATCTTTACAGAACAGCTCGCATAGATACTTTCGCTTCCTCCATCGCAGGCGCGGTCACGGGCGCCCCCGTTCTGAAAGAGTGTTTCGGCCAAAAGAAAAGCATGTCTCTGTGTCCTTCTCCAAGACATGCAACATCTCGCACAATCGTTCCACCAAAGCACACATCTGCTCACACACGTCTCCTACATCAATTCCACTGAAAGCAAAGAACCCATTGCAAACATTGTACAGTACACTGGCTGAAGGCAAATCTCCTTCAACACGCCTTTCCACAATGCAGCAGCTACCGCTGTCAATCGCAGCACACTTTGTATGGTCGTTTGCAATTTTTATTTCAAGAACCTCATCAGCTTCTCTTTAAGTTCAGAACATGTGTATGCATGGCTTGCATGCGACGTCATCGCACCATACCAGTGATCATTTTTACTTGTTCTTGCCGAGAAGAACAAATTCGGTGGTGCGAAATGTGCTGCAGAAGGTTTGGGCAGAGCAGCAAGATTCTTCAGATTGGCCGCTGATGTGACATCAGTGCAAACTAGCAGGTGACAGGCAGAGATAACATTCTCACGAAAAATGTTGTCTGCTCTTGTGTGAGATAGTTACTTAACAAAGATACATTCTATATTATGGGACAATTTTCACTTGTTCCGTAATACAACTGGCATGATATGCCCAGGGCCTGAACAGTGTTTCTTTTGTTTATCCATAGGTCAAGCAAAAAGCCAGCTAAAGTAAAGGTCCCACAGACTCACTGGAACCCAAAGGTGGAAGTCAGCATAATGAGCGACCCTTTCCCTCTCAAGACCAGCCAAGTGCCTGCAGAAATTAGTCATCTTCTGCAGTAAGTGTATGCATGAGCTGAACCTATGCTGTTCTGGATGTATTCTGGAGAAGAAAAGGTGTGACATGCAGCCACTGAATTATGTGACTGTTCGAAGTTGAAACATTAAGTCCTTCGGTCCCACAAGGCTGTGTAAGGATAGAGGTTTAACTGAAACTTGCTTTTGCAGCCTTACAGTAGCACAGCATATTTTGGAAAATGCATGCAGCTCATAAATCAAATTTCATGTTTTTTTGTTTTCTTTTTCGTTTTTTTGTTAGCACCACAAAACTTTGGTTTATTCTGCTTCTAGAATCAACTCAAAGCGTCAGTATGTGCCAATCATTCACATGACTGATGTTACAACGAGAGAGAAAGACTTTGTGGTAAGTTTGCATGGTGTCAATTTATAAATGCTGATAATTTGATTTAAAACATCCTTTGCGCAAGATGCATATGCCAGATTTAGTGTCCCATTCTACTAGTTCAAATTTGTTAGAATGCTTGCTCATTAATTCATAACTGGAGACTTATTGGAGCCCTTAGGTTTGAGCTAGAGCTTCTAGAAATTATATGCTAGCCTTAACCCTTGACGGTCGCCGCCATACATATGAGGCGGCGATTACAGATTTGAAAGTGCCCGCCTAAACACGAAAACCGCGAACCCCCGGGAGGTGTTACTATTTGTTTTGTCTTTGGCGATCTATAAATATTGTGTTAGCACAGTGTTTCACTTTTTCTGGGGCTACTTATAGTTTTGTAATTACACGCTCTGTGCAGATGATGATACGCACAGAATGGTTGCTTCGCATGTCGGCTGTTCTGGGGGTAGTGGTAATTGGAGCACTGCCTCTTCCGATCCAGACGTGTAACGCTTCTCGGAATTGAATTCAGAGGAGATGAGCTTACAATCCGACGGGAAAGCTCTGTAAAGTACCTCCGGTTTAGAATCTGAGACCTCCGGAATGCTGCGCAAGCGGACACGCCAAAATGAAACCGAATGGAAGAAAGGACACAACTTTTCGCCTTCAATACCTATTCTCTTTTGATGGTTCTAAACCAGAACGGCTAGTTAAGAGCCGTATGTGCTCTTGTTAGATAATTAAGAAAAGAACCTTTGCACTGACTTTTTCTTTATACTTTTCCTTTGGAAACAAAATCTGACCACTGGAAAACATTTCCTGGGGAAAAAACTTGATCATCAAAGGGTTAATCAAGTTCTCCAGAATTTTTAATTTTACAGCCTCTTGGACATACCTGCTACTTAAAATGGCACTAAACCACTTCCTGCGATAGTCTATTTATGGTGAGAACTCAATCTATGGTCTTTAAGCATCCTAAAAAGAGCCAAACATTACATTCATGCATGGCAGATTTCTTTATTAAAATCGGTATCAAAAGATTTATCACCTCGGAACTATAACAGACAGCATAGGGCGCCATCGCACGAGGAAGGGCAGGGCGCCATCTGGTGTCAATCTTTTGATACCGGTTGTAATAGAAAAATCGGCCTATGCATAAATTTAATGTTTTTTTTTCTTTGTTCTTTTTTATGATGCCTAGAGCCCATAGATTGTGTTCATGGCCGTAAATAGACTATTGCAGAAAGTGTTTTAGTTCCCCTTTGGGCCAGATATTTGACAACAACTTGCAATGAAATTTGATGCTTTTTAATTTTTCTATGGAGGTGTAATGTAGACCTCAAGACAAGAGGCTCGATAAATATCTTATAGACTTTTTCATCCTCCTCCGCATGGGCGCTGCCATCTTGGGATCACGTGACGCGGCATCCATTAGGTTGCTTCAACTTGCTGCTTCGCTCTCCCCTCCGTGCCTTGGCGGATGCGTTGTATTCGTGTTTTTCGTCGCGTTTCACCGCGCTTTCTTGCTTTACCTCGGAAACTGTAGTCCGATACGAGGGTTCAAAGGTCCTTATGACAACTGAGGTTTGTTGACTAATAGTGACGGAACATTCTCAGTAAGAAGCGCATATATTTATATCGCGCATTTAGGATCGGCAGGCGTCAAAAATAGTCAGCGCAAGGAGACCGTCTGTATTTCCTGAAAGTATCATTCTTTGTATTTATAATGTGTCAAAAACAGCTTCTTTTGATTATGTAAGGAAACTCGCAAAGGAGATAGGGCGACGAACATTTAACTTGTATTTTATCTGAGGCTAGAAGTAATGGTAACCTAATATCACACCCACATGTGTATGAGGTTCTCAGTCTCTTTTTGCTACGTAAACATCGGTTAATAGGTTTATTTATTAAGCTTAAGAAATTGTATGCCATGCCCGCTCCCACTGCGACAGTCATTTAAGTGATTTATTGATTATATTTAGATAATTAGTGCCATCCACTTGATTTATTTTAATACAAAGGTTGGGACTTCCCGCGTAAGAAACTGCCACAGACACTTAATAACAGTAGCGAGTTTTAGAATAGCGTGCACAAAGAAATAACGTTGTTTCTATTTGCAAATGCAAAACGCAGTTTGCGTTCGAGCGCACGCACAATAATGACGACGCTTTTTTCTTGCTTTTTTTTTTTCGGCGATACATTGTTTTAAATTTTGCTAGTATCTAAAAACATCAATATTTGACGCCAAAAAAAAAAAAGTTGTTTGCATGACAGTCACTTGAGTCCAGGATTGTAGATGGCAAATACAGGTTTACTTTTGGTGGCTGGCGACGCCAAAATTTACAAAGCGAATCTGTTCAAACAAATAAATATTTGTTCACACAGGTCCGTGAAGTGGTGCCTAGCGCTAGAATTCAGGCAAACTTTCCGAGTTAATTGTCGTCTGTGCCCTTTAATTTTATTTGGCCAATTTTACGGAAGACAAATGCCAGATTTAGTTTGACAGCGCCTGTCACTTGTATCATATCTTGAGTAAGCAAATGTTCATATAAAAATAATTTATTTTCTTAAGGCCAATATCGCGAAATGCTGCTTATGCATACTTTAGCAGGGTTGATAATTTAATCAATTTCCTCTCGCCCTGTCAAAACATGCTCGAGTACTGAATTAAAAGAAACGAGGCCGAGACGATACTCTTTGTTTACATCAATTATCTGCGTCATTACACGATACGTTTTAAGGCCCGTTCACACTCTTACGACCTCTTAAATCTTGGTTCCTTACAACCTTTTAAACCAGAGGACACAGTGGCGCCATCTATCGGGTTGCAGTGTAAACTTGACAATCCAGCATATTTTCTATTTCTCCCGCGCATTATCCTTTCTTTCTTGTCTCGAAAAACTGACGGAAACGTTATAAACGAGCCTTTCTCATAGGTATTACGCACATTCGACCTCGAAAATGCCGCAAAACCGTCGCTCTTGTGAAATGCAGTTCCACGATCACCGCATAGATGGCGCCAGAAATGAAATTTTAAGAAGTTTTAACAGATCTGGTCTCTCTCGGTCGAAGTCGGTCGCAAGAGTGGGAACGGGCCTTTAGTCTGCGAAGTTCACTAAAGGTTGAGTGCCCACGAAAACCAAACAGTGAGTAGTAAACTCGTGAGTTCATCTGTTCTGGCCGATTCAGCACATTGCTAATCAAGCTGTCGATATGCTTCTTTACATTCACGTGTTAGCCTCTTCATTAGTTTTTTTTTTAAGGAAACTGGTGCCATGGGGTGCGGCCGTAGATGATGGTAATCTTCCCTCTACATCAGTCAGGCGTTTTGCAACCGACCATGATCAAGTACATCTAAGGAGTTGGTAAAAAAAAAGCCCACAATTTAAGCTAAGATACACCTCGTAGTCCTCGAAGTGGCTCAATACCACTGTTTCATTTGTTGTGTGATACAAGGAAAATAATCGTATCGCAACGTTAAGCAAAAACAACGTAAAACAGCTACATAGCCGCGTTCACGTTGAAACCGAAACCAACCAAGCTGAAGCGACCTAATGGCGCCGAGTGCGTCAGCGCCCTCTATCCGGTGGTGAGGCAATTACTAAAATGAAAAGGTCTATAGAAAGTTAGCAACTATGATGGTCTCTTTCATTTTTATGAATTATAACAGTTCAGCTTTTTAAATGATGTCACCATGGGATCTGTAATCATATTTTGAAAAAACTAGTTTAGCTTTAGCTTGTAAATTTCATTGTAGCTTTCCGTTGAGATAATCTCTTTTTCTGACATTTTTAAGAGAAATGTTTGAAACTGTTGCACAAAATGCCCATATACTATGCATCTAGTGATGCAAAGCACCCTGGTAATGAGTATTAGGTGTAGCCCGTTAAGGCTTTTTCGTTGTGTGCTTATGAAATCATGCATTTATTTCCTCCTAGCCTGTCAACAAAACTGTGCCTCAACTGCCACTTAAGATTGTGATTAATCCAATAACAATAGGCCGGCTCCGCCTAATGGTCACTGTCAATGAGGCTCTGAAGTCTATGCATTCATTCGGTAGGCTGCTTACTCTTTTAAGTACAATCATTACAATTGGTCGCATTATTGACATTTCACTCTCCACCCATTTTCTGCACCCATGTTTAAATAGGCCTGACGACCAAAGATACAGATGAAGTGAAGGGAATCTTCTTCGACACCAATTTTTATGTCTTGCTCATGACATTGTTGGTGTCTGGGTTTCATGTGAGTTGCTCATTTCTGCTTGACTGAAGTGTTTTCATTTAAGCCTGATATACCCTGATATAATCCAAACTTTGATGTGGGAGACCTGTTGCTGGATTTAACCTGACGAGAAAAGCAGACACCAGTCTTCTGTTTTGGCAGAGCACCAAGTTAAAAGGGCAATCAAGTGGATTCTGAGATTGTCTATTTATGGTGATAACTCAATCTACAAGCTCTCAGCATCATAAAAAAAAAAAAATTACACTTGTGGGCGGCCAATTTTGCTATTAAAAATTTAATCGGAGATCATGACATGCCCTTTTTTTGCGCCTTGAAGCAGACACCAGTGGGCACCGCCAGACAACGTTTTGCAGCAATAATTGCTGCATTACGTCTTCTACACCCAAAAATTTGACTTTTATTGTTTGTCAAAATATAATGCACAATGCCCTTAAAATGAGCAATAATAGTAATGTTTGGAGTCTCCACTCAGTTAACTATTTTCATGGGTAAAATTTTATTTATGGTGATGGGGACCCAAGAGGATGCCCCATACACACACAAACAAACACCCCCAGAAGATAGTGCCTGTGTATTTCTATCGCTATGAGTTTACTAGAACGTCTTGCCATCTAGAACTGGTCATATTTATTGACTAAATCCCATCAAATGATATGCCATCATAAACAAGCTTCTACAAAAAGCACTTGAGTGCCCCTTTAAAGGGCAACTCCGCTCCAATTCCGAAATTTAGGCTTACATGTGATTCCATTTCACAAAGCACTACTAAACAGCTCTACGTCTTCGAATTCGCGAAATGTGAAATATTATTTGTGTAATCTTAATTTAAACATCAGCTGATACCGAAACCGAAACTTCGGTTGCGTCAGGCAACATTGGCCTCGTGTTGTCAGAGTCATGGCCACGTCACGTCGAACCACGTGGTCTTGTGACGTTCGTGGCGGCGAGGTACAGGACACGCGACGCGGGCAGGTCGCTTCGCATAGCGTGGACGGTGATGGCCCGGGGGAGAGGGGCAAGGGGAGAACACGAAAGAGGAGAGGGGGAGCGGAGAAACCGGACATGCGATAAACGGGCAGGGCAGCGCAAACTAGCGCATCCGCGTTACGGCGATCACGTGGACGCCCTTGAGGCCAACACCGGGAGGAGAAACTCATGACGTCATCGTTCAATTTCGCTCTGAGAAGTAAAAACAAACAAAACGCGAGAATGACGTAGTCATGCCTTTGGCGTAGTGGGTCAACGTTGGCCGCTCCAACCCCGTCGCATTGACTGCGCTGACGATTGCGCCTCACGTCGCACGCTAGAGTTGGCAGATTTCGGCGACTTGGCTCATTTGAAAGTTTGCTGTGCCAGTTTATTAAATATATAGACGGAATTAGATCGTAATATTTGACATGGGGTCTTCCTATATGATACTGAAGAGGGCTGCATAGTTTTCTAAATATCAAAAATGAAGCGGAGTTGCCCTTTAATGAACGACTTGATTGCACTGAGATTTTATCAGTGCTTAATTGGCCATGATGAAAGATACTGAGGGGCATAAGAAAATTCTTCTTGCGGTATGCTACACAATCTGCTCTCCCTTCATATTCGTTTCTTTCTGGTGCTTTGTATTAATCACACTGCAGTTTATATGCAATAATTGCTTTTTGAGAACCCTTTTTTTCTAGTTTATTCTCACATTAATTTAGCATGTGTCTATGTGTCTCTTTAAGCTGCTCTTTGACTTCCTGGCATTCAAAAATGATGTAAACTTCTGGCGAAGCAAGAAAACCTTCGAAGGCTTATCATTAAGGGGTGTGCTGTGGCGTGGACTCAGTCAAGTGATTGTGTTTTTCTACTTGCTTGACGAAGACACCAGTCGCATTGTCCTGTTCACAAGTGCCGTGGGAGCGGTAATTGAGGCAAGTCTCTTTTTCTTTTGTTTGTTTCCAAAGTCAGTCTGAACTGAAAAAAAGCCATATGGATGTTTTCATCTTAACTCGGGCATTGTTTTAGAGTCACATTTTTAATTTTGATCAAAAAGAATGTTTTGGCCTCATTTTTTAAATGAAAAAGAGTGCAAACGGCAAGCTCGGCGGATTTTTGTTTTCAATTTATTGGTCATTGAAGCGGCCGAGGTGAAATCTGGCGTTTCTTCAGCCTGTCGGAAATCAACGTTTGACCACAGCGTTATTTTGTCACTTCTCAAACTACTGCGCTAGGGCTCTTGGTGACACTTTCAAAACAGCTTTCAGTGCGTTTAATGAATTGGAATATTTTTTTATACTTCGGAATATAAAAAAAAAAGCCAAACTCTGTCTTTTCGATCAATTTCGGCAAGGTTTGGCAATATTTTATGTGTAACCTTTCCAAGATATTTTAATGCACTTGATATCTTCAGAAAGCCCAAACTTAGTTCTTTCGCTTAAATATAAATACAATATTTTATATGGAAGAAATAATGTGCTACATACATTTAAATTAACTAATGTTCCAAAAATATTGCAAATTCGGAATTGATTTCTTCAAAAACCTCACTTTTAATTTCCTTCGTGTATGTCCGCAATTAAAGCTTGAATCTTGGAAGATCTGCGTTCTGAATGCGCCTCTGCATGGGTGCTATTATGGCCAATATTGTGGCATGGATATGATTAATGACCAAATATTAATACTTGCCTTTATATGTAGTGTACAAATAAGGAAAATTGTGCATAATGTGGAGTAAAAAGGTTCGATATTCGTAAGTTCGCTCGCCTATCATCCCTATAATCCTATCATCCCTGCATAATCTGGGGCGCATTTCCTTCGAGTAGATACCACTTCCTTTCAGTCTTTCAATTCCGGCTCCGAGTTCTTGCAGATAGTATAAGTTAGACGGCCACCTAGTGGACCACGTCAGAGGTAGCCATTACAAAAATAGCTTTTTATTTGGAAAAGAATGAAAATCAGGGAAATGCCATCTAAAAATACTTAACGCAAAAAAAAATCCAGCACAGTGAAGGCGTTCGGAGTTTGCTGCCTTGACGACTTCAGAAATTCATGTTGCTTAGCCGTGGCACAGTAGTAGAAGACAACTCTCTTAGCTTCCGTGGAGTAGTGCCGCCCTGGAAATGTGGCGAACCAGCTCGTTTGGAAAGTCAGGCACTTAAGGATACACCCTCCGGGAGGGTCAACTTTCAGAACCCTTGGCTTAAAATTGACGAAATTTACAGGGTAGGCTGGGTGGTCATGCTAGAGAGAGAGGGTGCATTTCAAAACTTTCAGGTCTGTCGGTTAAGTGGGAAGGAAATTGGGGCAGCTTCTATCAGCCAACACCCCTACATTGTTTTGGATGTAACCTATCGTGGGAAAAACTATCCCAATATTCCAGATTTTTATTCCGCTAGATATGTAGCAGAATGCCTAGGAGTGCGCCTATGGAAAGCTTTTTGTAAAAAAGTCATTGATTTCTATCAATTTTCTCTTCTTTTCTGGAAATTGGTCAACTTTTTGGTCTTCTGTGTCTCCGACAAAATGTCAACATTTTTTTATAAAAGACATCCAGTGAAGTGACAAACAAACTCCATAGGCATTCATTCCTTAGTAAATTTTAGTCAGGAAAAGTGAAGAGACAGGAGCCTTCCCTGTATTGCCATTATCAAACGATAGATTGACTCAAAATGGAATTTATACCAAAAGTGGAATGGAGAAAAATGTGTTCCAAAGTGCTTCAAACCCTACCTTTTTCTTTAGCTTCGGATGGACAGAAAATAATTTATAAAAAATTAACTATGCAGTGTAAACTAGTAAATATTTCTGGGAATACTCTCTGGATGTAGATGAATGTAAATATGTAATTTTCCAATCAATGTTTTTTGTAGAATTTTTTTCTCTGGAGTTGTGTCCCCCTTAATCTTGTTTGCGCGTCCTTTGCTTTTCCTGGAGTACGACGACTGTTTGAGCAGGAATTATTTGAACGTCTGAGTGAAAAGGCACATCTGGAAGACTGAATTCCAACTTGACTTTATTGTGGTTCCAATGGGCTAGCTGCAGAAGTCTGGTCACCTTCCGTGAAGTTGCGATCAGCAGGGCATTGTCTGTTGGCCCCAGAGGACTGCGCACAGGAATCGCGAGAGGGCCGGAATGTCTCACGTTCGCTGGAAGCCAGCGCTCCAAGGGAGTCAGGGCATGGTACCTGCAAGAAGAAAGTTATTTAAAGGGGCGGTGCAACGATTTCCGAACTTAGGGCAATTAATTGTGGGAGTTGGTCCCGGTCGTTTCCAGATTCAAGAAGAAAAACCATTTCTGCTTCCGTGCTGCTAGTTTTCATTAAAACAAAATGGCAAAGATTGAAGTTTTCGGTGCCTCTCAACTCGTGCACCTGCAACAGTGTACTTCCGAGTCACATGCGCAGTGACATCTCTGAGCTGTGGCGTCACAAGGGGGTGGGGACCGCCTTGGGTGCAGCGCTCGGGTGGGTGTCGCGACGGACAACGAGACGCGGGGAGGTGGGGGGGGGTAGCGCCGCCACGCGGGCTACTTTTCCCCAGGTGCCACTGACCCTAGTGACGCCACTGTCTCTGGGGGATCATGTCACTTCCGGATGGAGCTCTGTGACCCCTGTTTCTTGGTCCTCCAGTGCTCCTCCTGTGATTCTGAACACTGTGTCAACCGTGTTCTCGACCAACATGGCGTTGTGGTGTGTTGAAATGGCGACTTGAGCAATGTGGGAGCGGAAGATGCTCAGTTATAGCGAATTTATTGGACTGATCGCTTACGCGGGGCTCGCCATCGAAACGGCAGCACGGAGAGACGTCAGCCCGAACAAACCAAACTGCTAGACATTAATTGAAGGCGTTGCTGAAGCTCTTTAATCTATGTACAAATATTTACACAAGGTGTGCTCTTGGCAGAGAACAGAACACTCGCGAGATCTTTGGGTATACCAAGCAGTTCAATCATCACTCGCATGTTGGCTCATGAGACCCTTCTTTTTTTGTCATCGTTGTGCACTCTCACGCACGCGGAAACAAGATGCGTTCATGAGATGCAGCACAAACAAACCCAAAATCCCCCTGCGCAGGGGGATAGTTTTGTTGAGTTCCGGTAGATGGTGCCACGACAATTTAATAAATTTTAGGGATAATGCTAGACTTTTCACACATTGCTCTATGCTCAAACGACAATATTTTTTAAAAATAACCTTAAATTGAGCACAAAATTGCACAAATCGCTAACTTACAAACGACATCCCCCAGAGTATGTCACAGAGCAGTTCCTGCAACTGCCACACGCGGCTGCAGGTCGGCAAATAAATAGTTTTTCTTTTGCGATTACGCAGCGGAATTGCTGTATTTCGGGGGAAGGATCCATGTTTTCGTTTATTTGTGGAATGGTAAGCAGTACAAAAAATACAAACGACAAATGCTTTCAACCTTCAAATCGTTGCGCTGCCACTTTAAGAGCGTTATTTTTTGAAGCATGCATGATTTGAGTTTGTTAAGGAAGGATGACTGTAAACAGTTTTGTGGGAATTGTCTGAAAACTATGTCTCAGCGTAACGATGGTGCGAGTGACTTTTACGGCAAACTTTGCCATGGTACTAATTTTAAGAGAGTACTGGTTTAGGTCTTGAGTGCATAATTTGGCAAATTTGACTGGGCGATGCCAATCATATGCGCTGAAATGCAACTGCTCTCACTAAAACTTCTGTCGTCGGAAAGGAACACTTTTGCGGAAGTTCACCGTCAACATAGCTTATAATACATAGACTGATTTTAAAGAGGTCAGGGTACGTAAGAAATAAAAACTGAGTAGGACATCTTACATCCTACTATATATTTACACAATTATTTTTTGTAAAAACGAAATGTGTTAGTATCGTGAATAAATCTTAGTATTTAATTGTGGGACCCTTGGATCCATCCATTCCAAATCGCCACCGTAATTGAAAGGTCGGTGACATAACCTGCCCGTCTCTCACATATATCTGCCAATGTCCCTAAAGCCAGGGTCACACTGCTCTTACATCATACAAAAGACAGTCTGCGAACACGAGTCGCCACAATATCCGTGGTTTGAATGCCGTGTGCCTAGTTTCTCACTGAACTCATTGCCATCGCGGCATTGAAGCCACGGCTCTCGCGGTGACTCGTTTGAATCTGTATGCAGACAGTCTTTTGTATGATGTATAAGCAGTGTGACTCGACTTAAGGCTTAATAGCACGGCAGCAGACGCAACTCCAAGTAGCTGCTTTGGATTTCAGCTTCCTCATTTCCTCCTGCGTTTTGAGGTTCCCGGTGTGCAATGCTTAGAGAATTCAGACCTCCAGGATCCCCTGTGCGCGACGCAGGTTGTCATATATCTTTCCTTAATTGCAATTTCTAGCACCAGCAATCTCGGAGGTTATGACTCTTTGTGCTTTGCCTATACTCCGTCCCCCTTAAGCTGAGACTAGAAGCTCCGCTTTCAGCATGAGCTCACTGGCTTCTGCAGTGCTTTGGTTATGCGTGCCTGCGCGTTCACACTTGTGTTAGAAAGGGAATAAAGCTTGCGCTGAAGGTGGAGCTTCTAGTCTCAGCTTAAAGGACTACTGGAGACTCGAAAGTTGAAATATACAAATTTCATTCGGAAATCAGTCAGGCATGACGAGTAATAACCGTAAATGATAATCGCACGTTTGTATTTTGAACGACTGGCTATATTTTCGTTCCAAACAGTGCACTCGAGCAAGCGCTTGAAAGAAGTGAACGGAGAGCGCGATGCGTCATGGAATATCTGGTGCAAACAAAAAAAAAAAAAAAAGATTCCCCGCATTTGTGACGTAGCAAGGCTGGCACGGTTCTACTTTGCCGTTGGTGGCGTTGTCAGCGTTGTGGTGGCGTCAACAGCGTCAACGCGTTACAACCGAGCCGTTCGAGAGTACCTGTGGGGTGTCGAGCGTTTCACGTGTGATAGCATGTCGTGTGTTCGTGTGGCCCACTCCAGTGGCGCTTCAGGACGATTTCCTTATTAAGAACATCAACTTAACGACACAAGTGGGGACGAGGACACCGACACCACCCTCTCTGTAATCATTTCGGAAAGCGAGCAGCAGGCGTCGGAACTCATGTCGGAAACGACAGACGTGCGAGCCAGATCCACAGGGCATAAAGTTCTCGTCGTTCGGAAACTTGTTGATCAGCATATCACTGTTGACCAAGTCGTTACCATAGTTCTCAGCCATGCAGAAAGCGCAGCGGCATCTCGACAGTAAAAAACCCAGAACAGCTTCGAACTGTACACAAAGTTGCAGGAACAACTCGGCGCCATCCCTCAACGAGTCTATCATTTCATCTCATTGGCTTCCCTTGCAAAGGGGCAAAGCGCTACGGGCAAAGGCTTCGCAATCGCGTTCAGGCCGAGGTGACTTACAACAGTTGAACATACTTCCAAAGAGTGACGCTGCTCCGATGTTTAGTGTAACTATGTAAAGGTTCCTGCTACGTCATGACTACGTAGCAAGGTTCCCAACGTTGCTAGACTACCTCCCAACTAAGCTTCACGGGCATCCACCAGGTGCACATTGAAAGATTGTTTAATCAGCTTTAAATTGAGTTTTCTTGTGCCTTTCAATGAAAAAACTAGTGTTTTTGAGGTTATGGTGCAACATGCAACACATTTAAGCTAGAAAATGAGCGCTGGAATTTCGTTTTCGTACCCCTTGAACAAAGTATAGGGGTCACGATTGTCTTTCTTCCGACCTGTCGTGCGATCTTTTTGGCCCGTCGTGCGATCCTTCCGACGTCTTGTCGTAGATGCATGTATCTTCCGTATTACGTTTCTATGTCTCCCATCTCGTAGAATACTTCGGGACCCTGAAAACCAGTACCGAAGACTGCTTCTTCTGCACGTTCCAACATACCACTGCACAAGTATTGGCACGACATTGTTGGAACTGCTTTCGCTAATAACTACGTTAGCGTTCGCCATGGTTCCCCTTGAATGCCGAATCTCGACTCGGCAGGGAAATCATTGAATCACTACACATAAAATCTTCTGCCTCAAACCTTTCCAGCCCTTCCCTTTAACTTTCAGATCGAGAGATTCAACTTCTGCGAGGCGGGAGTGCTCTAAAAACATAAAAGGTTCTTCTCCCTCCTCTTTTCACTTTTTCACCGCAGCCTTTTACTCTCCCCCTCCTTTCCCGAAAAGGGCACCCCCGTACACAAATAAGTTGGTTGGAAGTTCACACAACGGCGCGACGTGTTGTGACTCGTCGTAAGCCCCCCCCCCCCTTCTCTCACCGATCACCCCTTCTCCGTCTTCGTCGCGCCCGCGTCGAGCTTCGGGCGGCAAGTTAAAGCCAGTAAACGTTTTGTTGCAAGTTGAAAACCCCCGGGGTAAAAGGAAAACAACAAAAATTACAAAAAGGGCGATAACCTTCTTCTAACTTCTTGTACAGCAGTGCAAGAAGTTTGCAGTTCTGTACCATGGAATAATGGCACATTGGAAAAGTCTTGAAAATTATTAAATTCTTGACATTGAGTTTGGCAGCGGCGTAGATATGGCCCGGGACAACCCAAGGGTTCACTTTGGCCAATTAATCTATTAAAATATAACCAGTGATTAGTGCATCAATTGTTAAGTCGGCTTTTTTTTATGAATCCTCGCACATGAATTTATGAAAGAATAATTTCTTTTACACAGGAGTTTAGGCGCACTGAACTTATTGGCAAGCTTTACTTCTGTGTATTATCGGTTTGAGTAACTGTCACATTTTAAACATTTGTCGAGAAAATAATATTGATGTCTAAACCCATAATATAATATGTCCCAAATATATTACAAAATGTGTGTGTGTGTGTGTGTGCGTGCGCATGTGTGTATGTATGTATGTGTGTGCATTATGAAACTGGATGGAGAATGAGGGCCGCAAATGTTGACCGCTATGATAGGCAGAGGAGTGACATACTCGTGACGGGCACCTTCTTACCTCGGCAGAATGCCGACGGCTCATCCACCAAGAACACATGTAATGCCGAGATAATGATAAAGTGCTTGCAAGGACTCCACTCTCCTCTGCAACTTTCTGAGCAGGGCTTGCGGTGCCATAATCAAGCGACATAAACACGAAAGTGGATCTATAAATATTTCATTTGCTTACGTTCTACAAGATAATTTAGCATCTAATAATGAGTGTCTTCAAATCCAAAATTTCAATATGACCCATAAAACCATTAACTAGAAATGAGCAGATTTTTTGTTAATTAGCCAGCTGATTGTAACAGTTATTTTTCTGTGCAATGGTCGAACCCGACAAACACGGAGTCATGACGGGATCAAAGTAACGGTATGTATATTCCAGGCAAAATGCTTTCCAAATTCAGAATAAACAACAAGTGTAATGCACCCGGGACATCCCAAACCAAACCTTAATCTAGTGACATAAAACTCTCACCTTATCAGTGCATTTGGCAACATCGTCAACAGCAGATCGCTTTGAGCTTGGCAGGAAGAAGGAACTCAACGAACTTTGTCGCTTGTAGGACATGTTGGTTGCCTGTTGGTGTCAGTCGACCCTTGCCAAGGGCCATACATAATAACGGTCGATTAGTGCAGTTCCGGGTGGTCGAACGCGAGAAAAACAAAAATGGCTGGATGCAAAAGAATTGTTTTGGTGTCCCCCTCTTCAAACATGGGGGCCGTATACCCCCCTCTCCCCAGGATTTATGCCGCTGATGTGCTGTCAATATTAGTGTTTATGACTGTTTCTTCACTGACCTTTTCACGTCACAGAGAAGCGCCAGTCCTGTGCTGTGTACCGTTTGCGTTCTGTGTCATCTGTGGTCTATCAAAAATGCACTTGAACACAAACTTAGAGCCCTGAGAACTTGAACACAGACAGTAAAACATGTTTTGTGTCGATGAAATCACAGTGCATGGTTCGAAAACATTTTACACAGTTGTGTAATTCTGTAGTGTTTCTAGGATCTGTCAAGCTTTTCAATTCGCTTGACAAAGATTCACCGGCCTTATTTTGTACAGGACAAATTTAATGCTTTTTCTCATCAACAAAAGGCAAATATGTCTGCCATGGTCTCTTCCAACCAGTGTACAGAGTACTGCTGAAAAATAATCTTTTATTGGGTGTGTGCAAATTATTTGGTAACCATCTTTGCTTTTTTTTTTTTTTACACTGAATAAGCAGCATTGCTCTGCTTCTCTGGTAACCAGTCGAGCACAAGTTCTTGTCATCGAGCCTGGTAACTAAATGTACCTACATGTAAATAAAATTCAATACCTTGATTGTCTAAACTGGCAGTCCCCAGGGTGCAAACCATTACTTAGTAATTCATAAGTTTTGGAAATTTTTTGTAAAGTGTGACTTATAAAAATATTTGTGTTACCTACTATAGTTGTGATTTACTGTCACTGGTTCCAGCGGGATTATGTTTAATTTTACCCTTGATATGTCCTTTTATCTGTCGAGCATTTTATATCTTATATTTGTGTGTGTGTGTTTTCACGTAGTATGTGACTTCAGGGTAATAACCCCATATAAGAAATTTTTTTACAAAACACATGTTATTACAGTTCTGTTCTATTTATGATTACATTTGATGGTAAGTATTAATATAAGGTCTTTATTCATACCCATGTCACAATATTGGCCATAATAGCACCCATGCGAAGGCACATTCAGAACGCACATCTTGCAAGATTCAAGCTTTAATTGTGGACGTACAAATAATATACTACACTTTATATTTATATTTTCTAATCAATCACTATCATACCTTACTAATAAAAAAAAATGAAGGAAATGAAAAATGGAGGTTGTTGAAAAATCAATCCCGAATTTGCAAGATTTTGAAACATTGGTTAATTCAAATGTATGTAGCACATTGTTTCTTCCACATAAAATATTGAATTTATATTTAATCGAAATACCTAAGTTTGAGCTTTCTGAGGTTATCAAGCTCAATAAAATATCTTGGATAGGTAACACGTAAACAATAGACCATTTGCAGCACTCCCAAGCGCCTCGGCCCGCACTCAAGGAATCATGGGAGCGGTGTTCCTTCAGCTCCCTAGTGATCGCCAATTTACGACCATCTCCATGGTTACACTAATTTTGAGCGTAATTCGGAGTCACCCTGAACAAGCGCCTGATATACCCCAGTGACCTGTCATATCACTTTTAAAATTGCTCGTCCACGGCAGCATTTTTGATACTGCGCATGCGATCCACCTTTCAATCTGGCTGAGCTGCAGAAATCTCTTACAATATTATCATTCTCGTGATTGTTGTTTGAGCAGGAATTGCTTAAAAAGCCGATAATTCACTACAACAAAAACCAGGATTTAGCTCGGAGTCCACGGGGCTGGTTTACAGCATTTTTAGCGTTTCTAACTTAATATCAGCATGATAAGCATGATAATAATGTAAGAGATTTCTGCAGCCCATCCAGGTTGAAGTGTGGACAGCATGAACAGTATCAAAAACGCTGACATTGAGGAGAAATTTTAAAAGCGATATGACAGGTCACTGAGGTATATCAGGTGCTTGTTCAGGGTGACTCCGAATTACGTTCAAAACCTGTGTAACCAAGGATAGGGTCGAAGTTACCGTTGACGAAGGAGCTGAAGGAACACCGTTCCCATGATTCTTTCAGCGCGGGCCGTGGCACTTGGGTGATATAGCAAATGGTCTAT
>JAZHYW010038527.1:0-18175 GCA_037355805.1 Ixodes ricinus
AGACCATTCCATTTAGCGCTCTCCGGGCGGCACCATTTTGTTCGACACCAGCGCCCTCTCCATACATCCGGGAAATTCGGCGGGGTAAAACGAGAGAGAGAGAGAGAGCACGCGCCCGACTCCGCTAGCAGACGACAAACCGGGAGGTTGCCATTCTCCATCTTTGGGCTGTAGCGGCGGGCTGTGCGGAACATCGAACTCTCGCTCGTGGCTGCCGTTGTGAAGTGGTTCGCGTTCTTAGAATAGTTGTGGCTACTCCAAAATCAGCCTATAGCTCTCTGTTGTTCTATTTCGGTAAATGATCAACTAGCATATCTTTTTTCCGTTACTTAAATAGCAGTTGAGTCAGCCGGCAGTACTACCCTCAACTACTGCGTGTATTGCGGCAGGAGAGCACGTTTTTATTTATTATTTCAGACTTCTACTCATGGTCGCTAAAGGCCTACACCAGTGCGAACTTTGTTAAGTAAAAAAGGTACAGCAACCGGATTTACTTTTCGCCGGAAAGACCGGACAATCTGACACAGTTTTCCCTATTTTTTTTTTAATTTGCACTCCGGTAACAGCGCAATTGGACCGTGTTAGTCTTTTTATCTAGCATACTATTACACGATAACTGGCATACCAAAATCTGCGCATCTGCGCTTGAGATTTCCAGAATGACGCGATTTGAAACAGAGTTTGTATGCCAGCCGGATGCGGTACTGCCCAGTCGGCGGAGCAGACGACGGTGGGTGAGAGGGGGAGGGCATTTTTTCTCTCCTCTCGGCTATGACCCTAAGGAAACGGTCTATCCACCAACTCATGTTTACAAACAAACCGGAGCGCCCGAGCGCCTAGCGGACGCCACCGGCGCCGCGCATGCGCGATGGGGGTGTGGGCAACAAGCTCGCCGTCGCCCATAAACGAACCATTGAAATGCGATGTTATCGGCGTCGGTGTGAGTCCCCCTGCCCTTTATCGCTTTCGAATTGTTGATTTTACGTCTTCCTGACAATGTCTGACTACATGAGCGGCGTCAGCGAAATCAACGAAGCTCGTTACACCGCAAAACTTCGCGTGAATAATCTGACATGCGGCGATTCATTCCGCGTGGACGCCGCAGAATGTACGCTAAAGCCTGATTCACATGATGAGATTTCGCTCGCAATTTTCAGTCACGACGTCGCTCGGGCTGCAAAAGCGTGAACCGCAGCTGAGATGGTCGACGTCGATACTGAAAATCGCAAGCAGAATCGGACGAAGTGAATCAGGCATAACAAGTCGGTGATGGCCGCTGGTAACAATAATCAACATCTCCTTGTATCTACTGTTTACGTGGAGCCTGCTTACCAACCTTCAAACTTAAGTCTTTTGAGGCCTGCACTTACTTCTTAACGCAAGTACCGGAACAACATTTGGTCTACGGGCCGGTGTCGTCTAAAAGAGCAGACGACAAGCAGAAGCCTTTGAAAAAGCAGACGACAGTTCGAACGATCAGACGGCCGTTCGAACTTCAAGACGCACTGAACGTAGTCCGCAGGTGGGCCGTACAACTTGAGGGTTTTCCGGCGTTCATGTTGGAACAAAACAAATAAATCTGATGACCACAAGTATCCGTGAATTCAACCCAAAGTGCTTCCCGCCCAAGCAATTGTGGTCCGGCGGCGGCTGGTTTACCACATATCCACGTTCTCGGACGAACCGAGAACATGAAAACTGATCTTCAAACCTTTCTCGACTCTTTTGGCACAGCCCCAGTCGCGGCGGTTTGACGAAAAGGCATGTTTTCGTCAGGTTCCTTTCAAAACAACGCAGGAATACACGCCTCACATGGGGCCTTCCGCCCACAGCCCCAGACCGGAAGTGCGACCGACGCGCCACCACCGCGCCGTGACGTAACAGAGATGAGTTCGTGTATAGGTCTTGTCACCTTACCTCGAGCGTGCATTATGTGAGACGGTAACTTTAATAACGAGAAGGCAGCACGCTTTTACACTTGCGACTGAAAATAGGTGTCGTTGTTTGCCCTGTTTGCAAGTCGCGCGTTTGCCGACGTAAGCGCATTCTGTGATATTTCTCTTAGGACATTTAACGAAAATGTCGAAACTTCTACCGTACACGTGCATCGCTTTTCAGGGTGTGCCTTTGCGCCCTGGCGGTGTAACCAGCCAGTGGGGCATGTACGGATATCAGTCTCTTTAAAACCGCAGTCACGTCTCAAGCACATGGTTGTTTCGCGCATGCGCATATGCTTCGAAGATGGTCTGCAGGCAGATTTTGTGCGACGAATGGGACCGTCGCACGTCGGAAAAATGCGCCTCAGTCCGTGCCTGGAGCCTGTCTTTTGTGTTGGTAGATTAACAGCGTGACCACGGCTTTAGGGTGTTGCGCGTACACCAGCTGGTAGGGTGTCGCACGTACACAAGCCGGCGTAGGGTGTACACTCGCGCCATTACCTCGGGCTTGTATTCACTCGCGCCTTCAAGGGGACGGTGCAATCTATTTTCACGTAGAGCCGTGGGGCGATAACTGGAGCAGCTGGATGCTGCGCTGGGCCCCTCAGTCTCTGAAGTTGGCGCTGATTGCTTTACGGTATTGATTGCCGTGTTTCGCCGCGTACCGCGGTCATAAGGGCATCGATCGCGCCCGAATTCCCTTTTCTAATTAATCCGACGGATAAAGCCGAGCAAGTACCCAACTCCAAACGGCGGACTCTGCCGGGCGACACCGCTGAAGCGTACGCGCCTTGACGTCATCCGGTTGTTTGTATAAGAGCGAACTTCGGGAGCACCAGTTCGTTTTTCGTCCGCGCGCGTGGGGCGACCTTAGCCCGCGCTTGCGGCGCGATCACTGCAGCCGCTCTTTGGATGTCAATTTAAACGTACAAATTTGTTCGTCGCTTGACTGGGCGCAGCGAGATGCCCGCACAGATACGTCGGTCAGCTGTGTATAGGCATTGCGTTGGCCGTAACTGGATGAAATGGAAGCGACACTTTTCTTTTTTTTCGATCTTTCCGAAATTTTAATTTCAAACGTTCGAATGAATAACCGTTACTGCATGAGAACCTTTTTGCCGGTACTGCAAGTCCAATTAGCATGGAGGCCGAGGTTGGGTACTGCTAACACTTAAAATGCAGGGCCCCTCTTTCCCGTAGGTGCACAAAGGGACCACAAAAAATTAAATAGTAGCACCGTCAAGCTCAGTTGCCGTCACGAAGCCTTACTTACCAGTCATGGGAACCCTTCCCGGCGTTTCCCCATGACCTCCCGTTTTTTCCCCTCCTCCGCGGCTGCACCTCTCCGCGCCGCCTGACGTAACGTGACCTAGGTGCCGAGAATGGGCTGACTCATCGCCAAAGAGGAAGGTCACTTGGTCAAGGAACAAGGGGTTCGAGCTGACAACCAGGCCGGGCGACTGTCGCTGCCTCTCGGACAGGCCTCTGAACGAGAAGGACCTGGCTGCTGGCGCCAGGGGGGAAAAGAGGGAAAGGGAACGCGGCTCACCGCGGTGGCGGCCATTAGAAAACCGCTTACGTTGCCAGCAGCGAAGAAGTTGCTGCCATACACGGCGGACTGAGTGTTACTATCTTTTCGTTTGGGAAAGAGAATGTATTGTTGTGTTACATATGTCCGCCTGCAAACAAACAACTAAGTTTAATTATATTAATTTTGTTTACTAGGTTCGAAACCTTAAAAACGGGCTTTCGACAACTTATTGCTTCCGTCATTTCGGAGTACATAAGGCAGTTATCTCGCTGATCTGGTTTCGGTTTCGGAGACCGTGAGCCCAGCACAAACCGTGAACGTTCCAGGGTAAACGTTCCAGAGCAGGGTAAAATACAACCACACGGCCCACCAGAGCAAACGCATAGCTATCGCAAATCTTGGCTTGTCATTGCGCCTTTGTAGATCATCTTATCCCCCCCCCCCACCCTTTTTTAATTTTTTTTAAATATTAGTTTGGGTGTTGCAGCAGTGGCGTCACGAGAGTCAGCGGCACCCGGGGCGGTAGCCTGCCGCGACACCCCCCCCCCCACCCGCTCTCGCACTCCCCCCCCCGCCCTCGTGGCCCGCCGCGACCCCCCCCCCCCCCTGAGCGCTGCACCCGGGGCGGACCCCCCCCCCCCCCCCCGGCTCCCCCTTGTGACGCCACTGAGTTGCAGGCCACCCGGTATGGGCCTTCGGCCTATCTGCGGCACCCCCGTCTCTCCCGAGCCGAAATAAATGAAATACAGGAGACGCGCAAACGACGGGTATAACAAAATCGTCTGCGTATTCCGCACGCCTCGCAAAAGCACTTCCCCACTCACAGGGACTCCGGAACTATTTTGGGAGTGGGGGGCAAGTACTGCCGTATTTTGGGAGTGGGGGCAAGCACAGGGGCAGGGCCCCCACGAGAAGTGGGGGCCCTGCCCCCTGTGCAAAAATGTTGGGGAGGCGACCGCCCCCCCCCCTGCCCCCCCGGTTCCGGAGTCCCTGCCCACTCACCTTGCGAAAAGCGCGAAACACGGAGTCCGCACCGTCCTGACTTCCCAGACTTTTACCTTCTTTAGAGCAGTTTGTACCTGCTAGTAGGTATGTGTACTGAAATTTGAAACTAGGGGCAATGCCAGAGAGAAGAGAGACGAAGTTGGGAAAGCTTGCTCGCTCTCCCCTATTTCTGAACTTTCAAGTGATTGTACCATATTAAATGCACCAACGCCTCCTCCAAAAACAAATAAAAAGCACTATGTTCACTACGTAAAAAATGGTCTCAGTTCATGCGTCTGTGGGCAGGTAGGAAATCTTGCCCAAATTTATTCACACCGCATGATGAGCGCAACAAACTCACACGAGATTTACAGGAAAATTTAAATATCGGTGATAACTTAAGTTTCCCTGAAATTATGTATAACCGGTCGTTTGCAGGACCGAATCATCTACTCGAGCGGTGCGCGTCGCTGTGCAAACACGTCGCTGCGGAAACGCAGTCCAACAACGCGAAGCATAAAAACGGCAGATTTAGGACAACAATCCGGAGTCCATTGTTCAATTAAAACGACGTAATTTTGTTGAAAACGCCCGCACCTTTTTACTCACGGTATGCGTCGGGAATCTTCGACGTTTTGAAACGGAACGAAGGAAGATTTACTTTTAAAGACGCTCGCCCCAGCTGGACTGGATCAGCTGACGACGACGGAACTGAACCCGTTAAACTCAACGCCACAACAACCAATTTGCGCTCCGGGTTAATGTGGCTTTCTACCTCCAAGCACCGCACACACACCACGAACGTTTCAGATCTTTGTCGCATCGCCGTGTTGCACCAAACAGAACGAGATCGCCGCAGTCAACGCAGCGCTGTCCTCGAACCTTGGCTTATGGTCGCGCACTCGTGGATCCGGCGACTCCCTTCGCTTCCAAAGCACACACGACGATTACGAATGACACTTTCCGTCTTCCGGGAACATCACAGGGGCACTTCTCCGGTCACATCCTCGCTACATGTGTTCGCAAACAGCGGAGCTTCTGGCTTCCCGGCGAAGCGAAACAACGTGCGTTGTTGCTGGCTTCCCGTCGAAGCAAAACAACGTGCGTTGTTGCCAGACTTGCTCCGACCATACAAAAACAACGAAAGCAAACCGGCTCTAGCTTCCAGCGTACATCGGCGTTGCCCCGTTGCCAGATTTTCTCTGTCAGCTTTAACTTAAAGATGACCTACAGATGCAGCAACACTGGTACCGAGTTTTCTCATGGCGGCCAGCATGGAGAGCCGTAAATTCTGAGGAGGTTGCATGGGAAGCGGCGGCAGCTTCCCCCCTGGCTGGCGCGGACCCACGGAACCGTCGGCACTGGGCCGCCTCTGTGCGTGTTGGCGTTGCCCACTACTGGCTCTGCCTGCTGCAAGCCACCAGCCCGCGCAGGACGAGGGGAAAAAAGGACCCTCCTGCGACACCGAACCCCCGATAAACGACCGCGACCCGGGCCTCCCCCTGCAGGACCCTTACGTGAACGAATAAACGGTTCCACGAGGGCTTGCCTATTCCATTCGGAGGCGATCGGCCGGGAACGCGTGGAAAACTCCACAAATTCTGTTTGTCGAGGTCGCTTATTTTGTTTTCTTCTAATTTCTCTAACTTCCCAAATGGGCGAGGTACTCGTATTTAAATTACGTTTGGTGGAACAAATCGGTGTCTGTTGCGTGTGCACCTAATCTGTGTTTGTCGCGAACGTTTCTCTTTTTTATTTTTTTTCGATTTTCGGTTTAATGTACAAAAACCGTTGGTAAAACAATTTCGCGCATTCTCTGTACCTACACAGCGGAACGTGACTTGGCGCGACAATCAAAGCTCTTATTCTGACCCGACAGCTCGCAACGAAAAAGAAAACCAGAGCGTTCTACGGAGAAAACGATTGTGACTGGAAGCACGGCCGTGGACGAAACGAAAGTGCCATTCACCTTGGTATAAAAGTTCGAAACGTGTGTGCATTGTTCCTTTAAAAAGGAAAAAAAAAAAAAAAGAAAAAGCGCGAACATGTTGTCACCCCGAGCTATGCATTGCATTTTCCTCTCAACGGGTCTGTATGCCTTCTGAATACCCAATTGCTTTCGCAAGCAGCAACACGGCAAAGAAACGGAATATCTTTCCGAGATATATAATGTGTTCCCTAGTGCAGAAAATATTTTCGGCTCTGTAAAGCCCACGGCAGAAACAGAAGCAGACCATTCAATTTTACGGAGGGAATACGTTCCGTTGCCGCCATTATTACATAATGAATGGTGCAAACCAGTTAAGCTGTATCTTGATGGTAATCACTTTAAACAATGGCCCTATGTTTCCTAGTTCGCGGGGATCTCCAGGAATGAAAGTTATCGCCCCCGTTTGCAGAGGGAGGCTTCACGGAAAGACTCATCGCACCGCTGCCACGCAGTGAAGCCTGATTCCCTTCAGCTCGTTTCGTTCTTTGCGTGTCAACTATTTGATTTAAACTACAGAAGATTTTTTTTTTGAGGGTGGGAGTTGTAAACAGTTTTTGTTATGGTCACGATTATTTTTTATTAGGTTTCTGATTCATAATACAAAGTTATCTGATTGTATAGAGTTGTTACGCGTCGCGATTGTCCCAAAGCTCACGAGTCAACAGCGAAGGGCTAGGTTGATTAAATACAGTAATGAACAATAAGCGGATCCCCTTTTGTTATGTTTACGGCAGTAAAAGCATTGGCGTAGAACTAATACGCGATGTGATACAGTATTACCCGTTTTTAAAGGGCCCCTGAAGAAGAAAAAAAGTTTTTTTTTAAACAGTCTGGTTATGCTTAATTTCATTTCTCCTTGTGGTATTTTGCTGGTGTGATAGCCTAGTAGCCAATCCATTTTGTGAGTTTCTCTCTCATGAGATCACGGCGCATTTGCATCATCGTCATAACCATTTATCATCAAGCTTTGAAGGCCCTTACGGGCTTACACAAGGCGTGTGTGTGTGTGTGTGTGGGGGGGGGGGAGTACAGGTTGGAGAACATTGTTACATAAAGCAAGAAGCAGGATAAATAAACACTCAAACACCTTTAAGAAAAAAAAACAGCCAATGAAAGCAAAAAAAAAACACAAATAAAACATTTCTACAAACACAAGTCGAATTTCCTATTAGTGCAACTACAAATGGGTGGTTAGTTGGGATATGAATGTGTTATGATCTGTCTGGGTCACGATACTATTAGGCAGGTTATTCCAGTCTGTTATTGTTAATGGCAAGGTGGAGTTAAGAAACGATACCGATGAAGCGAAAACTGGACGGAATTTACAGACGTTATCAATGCGAGGAAATATGCGAGTGGGTGGGAATAGCATTAAAGTTCGTGATAATGTTCTTCTAGACGAGAGCAGATCAAGGTTAGATTTCGTTCATAACGATGGAATGCTGGTGTCTCGTGAGTAATCTGAAAATATATGCATCTGATTGCGCGATTTCGAAGTGCCTCTATGTTTGTTGTCAATGAATGTTGCCAAGGGGACCGGATGGATGACTCGTGTTCAATTTGTGATCTGATGAGTGTAGTGTAGGCTTGTTATTTTACTGATGATGATGCAAGTTTTAGATTCCGTTGAAGATAGCCAAGTGAGCGGTTGACGTTAGACAGGATGTGTGTTATATGCGTGTTTCATGAGAAGATCGTCCGATAAGTGAACGCCAAGATACTTGTAATATTAACTCTTGGGGATTACTTGGCTGCACATCCTGTAAGTCAAATAGAGGGCACTAAGAGCACGCGTGAAGGAAATGAGTTGCGTTTTAGAAGAGCTTATTGTCATTTTCCACTTTTTACACCAGTCGGCTATTAGGTTAAGGTCGGCTTGTAGGGTTATGTTATCATCGAGGTTACATACAGATCGGTAAATTACGAAGTCGTTAGCAAAGAGTTGAATGCAGGATAATATGTGATCAAGGAGGTCATTTACTAATATTAAAACAAAAATTGACCGCATCTCTACGTGGTGAATGATGTTGATTGGGGCGAAGCTCTGGTGGTGCTTGTCTGCGTAGACGCTGAGCCACAGCACGCCGAGCCTTTCGTTCGTTTTCATCCATGTCAGAAAGAGAATGTGTGGTATGGAACGTGGTTATATACGCATTTGAGCATTTGACCGCAGCGCCCTCTCGTCTATAAATGTTGAGCCAATGCATGCAAAGTTTAACGCGATTATATACGCATTTGACCGCAGCGCCCCCTCCTGTATAGACGTTGAGCGGCTACATGCAACGTTTCATCCATGACATCCCCAGCTCTTGAGTTACTACCACATCTCAAAGCCCCCTACTCGTCCCGCAGTCGTGGCCGAGTGGTTAAGGCGATGGACTAGAAATCCATTGGGGTCTCCCCGCACAGGTTCGAATCCTGGCGACTGCGGAAACATATTTTTTCATTTTTTTCATATTTTTTCCCTCTTTTTATTTTCTTTTTTTCATCTTTTTTTTTCTTACATGAGCACGTGAGCACGTGAGCTCACGAGCACGAGCTCGAGCACTGGACGCCAGACGGACACTGGACGGACGGACGGACATGGCTAGCCCCTAAAGGTGTATCCACACGACGGACCGGGCCGCGGACCGATTGATCACGTGATGCGCGGCTCGCGGGCCGCCCGGCTGCAATGAGCATCCACACGGCGGACCAAAAGAACAGACGACGGAGCGAACGGGCCGGTCTAACCCTCGATCTCATAGCTCCACCAAACGCATGCAGCGAGCTGCTTTGAGGCTATTTGTAAGGAGCCAAGATGAGGTTGAACGAAAGAGACGTTTGGCCGCGGTGGCCCTGGCGTTGACTATTGAGGACGAGGAGGACTTAAGTGAACCGAAAACGGCATGCTGGATGAAGCCCTGGATGTGTAGGAAAGATCTTGGTCCGCATAGTCAACTCTTTTAGTCGCACAACAAAAGGTTCGTCTTCTTCGTCTTCAACAGTTGGCGGTCAACAGCCAGCTTGTTGCCAGACTTAGCGCTTCAATTATACTAAAAACCCCGCGGTCCGCCGCCAACGTCCGGGCGAGAAAAGTCGCTTGGCATTTCTCAGAAGCGGGGGCCGCGGACCGCCGGCGGACCTCGAAAGCCGGTGACGTAAGATCACGTGATGCGCGGCCCGCGGACCAAAACAGCAAAACAGACACTTAAAGGGGCACTGCAAGGACTTTTTGACTGGTTTTTAATTTGCACCGAACCTGAGCGCACTGAACGTAGTAACTTAATGAAACTTTTCTTTTCTCGAATTTCGCTTTATTTTAAAAGTTATAGTCAAATTAAAATTACAAAAACAACCAAAGAATAACCTTCTTCGTGGCGTCCTTGGTTGCTTGAGTGGCCGTGAACTAGAGGAGGGGTAATGAGCTCAGCGAGCGCTCACGGCTGCCGCGCTCCGTGTCGACGGCTCGAGAGGGCGCCACTGTAGCATGTTCTGGGTAGGCTGTATGAAGCGGGCAGCCAGGGCGGCTCGCATTGCATTTGCTGCGCGATTAAACCCTGATTCGGCATGACACTTCATTGGCCACAAGCGACGGCAAACATGGGGTAAAGGTCAGTTCAGAACGGGAGCCACTTCGCGCTGCCATACCGCCAAACGGCCAAACCGCAAGCCAAATCTGCTCGCCGAAGGCTTTCGAACGCTCGGAACTGGTCGGATCCTCGTGCCCGTATACGACCGCAGCGCCACCGCGTACATCTGGGACCTTTCTACGCGTGCCGCTCGTCGGTGCCTGATCCCACTAGAGTGCCTTCATGTGCGCATCGCATAGAGTGATGCCAACTGCCTGTTTCCCTTTCCCACACCCTCTTCCACCGCCATTTTGTTCCTCATTGTTTTCCCGTGCGCCGGAAAGTGGCCTTTGTGTCCATCGGTCCTCCCATCCGAGGGAAAAATGCTAATCCTCCCTCCGTGGGTTCCACAACGCTGCTCCGAACTTGTGAGATAAGGTGCTTGTTTCCGGGAGCGTTATAAGCCCCACGGATTATCGCCGAGAACCAAAATGGCTGCTGGTTTGTCGGCGAGCGGTATTACAAAGGGTGGCATAGCAAAACGCACATGAAGGCTCCCTAGATCCCACTACACCTTTCTAGTATGCGCCGCCTTTTCCGCCGCTTGGCGGCAGGTATGTCGGCGGGTAATTTCTTGTTTCCGTACTTTATAAACTGCATTTGTTCCTTTTTTGATCTAGAATACTGAACAAAAACTGCTATGAATAATTGAAACGGTTCGCGGCACTTATATTTTGTATTTCGACTAAAAAGAAGCTTTTAGCGGCTCTGACCAGTAGTAAACCCAAAACCAAAGACGTCACATTTCGCGCGCTTTCGGCCCCGCGGGTCGCCCCGTAGGTGGAGGAGGCTTCCGCGTCGTCCGGTTAATATATGACGCACTGATATTTAGTTCCTCTCTCCGTGCCCGCTGGCTTGCCCGAACCCCAAGAGACGTGGAAACCGTAAAAAAGGTAGACGCTTAAATATGATTGCAAGGCCCCTTTAAGACTGTTTACGTGTAAGAATGCGAAAGCATTCGTACAAGCAGCGCGCCACGTCTTTCTTTTTCACACAGCGCTCCGGTGGTGACATCACGCTCCCCCACTGCGCAGGTGCGGCGCTCCCTCCGGCTCCACGGCTTTTGTGACGATGAATCTGCGTTGCTGTGCTTTTCTTTGTTTGTTTTATTTCTGAGACGCGTCCGTTTTGACCTTGAGCGGCCCCGCCGGCTTCCGTGACGAGGCACCTGCTATGACGCGTCACAGCCAATGGGAATTTATTGCTTGTTTTGCTGCTACAGACAACGCCGGCTTCTCTCAATTGGACAGTCAGTGCTTTTGCGTTAAAAGCAGATGGCCAAGAACACTGCCCTGGGGGACTCCGGATGATACAGGAGCATAAGATGACGAGTAGTTGTTAATAACAGTATGCTGATTACGATTAATTAAAAAAATGTCCGATCCATGATGTCACGGATGGATGGATGTGAAGTTGGTTTAGTTTGAACATGAGTAAACAATGGGATACCTTATCGAATGCTGTAGAAAAATCAATGAATATGGCGCCAGTCTGTATGTTATTATCGATGTTGCTGTGTATTTCATGAACAAGTTGAACCAGTTGTGTTTCGCAAGAGAATGATTGTTTGAACCCGGGATGGTTTGATAAAAAAATGTTGTGGGTATTTTCGAGATGCTTCATGACATTTCAATACATTATATGCTCAAGAAGCTTGCATGAGACACTTGTTAGAGAGGTAGGATGATCGTTTGATGGTGATGTTCGATCGCCTGATTTGTTTATAGAAACCACTCTGCCAGTTTTCCACTCCGTAGGGAGTTCGCCAGAAGACAAAGGTTACTGGAATATAAATACAGAAAAGGGGCTGAGTGTGATTGGGTGTTTTTCGGTAATATGAAGTTAATTTTGTCGTCCCCAGAACTGCAAGATAGCTGAAACCTTTCTATTGAGCTTATGATACCTGATCAAGTTATTTCAATTGCAGCCATGGTGATTGAAGTTGTTAAGATGAAACATGCTGCTCTGGTCATCTGTCGTAAAGACTGGGGTGAAATAATGGTTAAGACTGTTTGCGCTTTCTTCGTCCGATAATGGCAACCGATCATCACTTATTAGTTATACAGGTTTAGACGTTTTTGGATTAATTACCTCCCAGAACGTTTTTAGGTTTATTGCGATGAACGTTTACTAAGTTAATGTTAAAAAAAAATTGTCTTCGCCTCTGTAATGGATTTTTCATACATATTAGCGGTCGTATTCTACTGTTCCCAAGCGATATCGGTGATCAGTTGTTTAGCACGGCTACACATTCTATTTTTTTTTTTCTGTGAAGTCGGTGAAGCACTTTTGTAAACCAGGGGTTCGATTTGTCGCATGTTATTGTAATTCTGGGGATTTAAGTGTCAGCAAGGTGTGTGTCTATTTCTGAAGAGAATCCAGTTTTATTGACTGTCCTGCTTTCATATACAGACTAAAAACAAAACAAAAATATTCTAAGCTCATTTGAAATGGCGGAGTAATTAACTTTATTATAGTCTTTAATCGTTTTAAAATATGGTCATCTCTGCTGAGCCTCTATTTCAATATTGAAATGAATGACGCCATGGTCACTCATAAGTGAGTGATATGTTAAATTTGTCACAAATGTAGTGTAAATGGTGAGGCACAGATCTAGAATACGACTTGTTCTATGTGTTGGTCTGGCAGGTTGGGTAATCGCCTGTGATAGATTAAATGTGAGGCAGGTATCTATAAGGGTGCTCCTGAAGTGTGATTTCTTGAATGAAAGAGTATCCCAAATAATATCAGGGCGATTGAAGCCGCCCAATAGAATGCATGATGCGTTTGGGGATTGATTGAATATGAAGGGAAGTGCGTCGTGAAGCTTTTCATAAAACCTATTAACAAAGGAAGGTGGTCTATAGCACACTCCAGGGAAAATACACGCGGAGAGGGAATGCAGTCGTAACAATGCCACTTTCAAAGCAAGTAGGAATTTGAACAAAATAAACTACAACATGATTCCGCACAGGAATTAGTACTCCACCACCACGCCGGGACTCCCTATAACACCTATACATATTGTAATTTAAAGAAGGGGAAAGGACTTCAGAGTCTTTAATGTCTGGTATACTAGCCATGTTTCTGTTAGGACAACAAAGTCGGCCACACATGACTCTGTTAATAAATGTACGTCTTCACGTTTTGGCAGTACACTTCTTATATTGGTATGAAGTACGGAATAAGACGACAGTTTTGTTTCTTTCGAATTTGAGGACACTGAGATGAGTGTCGACTACACAGATCCTACGGCTGCCTATCTTCCACAGCACTCTAGCTTTCAGGATCATAAACACAAATTTTCGTTCCGATAAAAAAGTTTGTTAAATTTTTGTTTAAACGGTTTATTCTGTGGTCTGGCAAATTGTAGAAGTTCTCGACGTGCTTCATCATAGCCTCCTAATATAGACTCAGCTTGCTACGAGGAGAAAAGTCTTCGCTCACGGCAAACGTTGTACCTTTAAACTTGTAAGCTTTCCCCGGATTAGGTCCTTTTGCTTCGCTGAGCAGAATTTTATAATGACAGGGAGTTTCTTATCTGGGCTGAACGACGCATCCTGTGGGCGCGTTCAATGTCGCCAGGCTCTAATTATAGACTAAGTTGTGCAGAGCGGATATCGAGAGAAAGCTTTTCTGACTCAGGCCAGGTATCTCTATCTTTGTATGATAAGCCATAAAAAAAGCAAGTTAGAACGCCGCTGGCTGTTCTCGTTATCATCGCAACGCGACCCCAAAGCGGTCAACTCACGCCTGACGTTTGACAGTGCTTAATCAGCTGCAGTGATTTCTTCTGTTACATTCGGTATAACGGTCGAATGCTCCTCAAGTGCTGCTTCCTTAGCTGACAATGAGGCAAAGACAGCATCACTTTTGTTTTGGTATTTCCGCAATTGTTTCAGGGTGGCAAGCACTTTGGCTTGACCTTCCTCGAGCCTTTGAATACTGGACACTACAGATTCCAGCTCCTTCTCTTGTTATTTTGTCATTGGGCAAGGATTTTTCTTAATGTCACTGGAAAGAAGTAGTTGCAACGCTCTAACCATCTGACAAACAAAGCAGCGGACACACAAAATAAACGTGTACGCTCTGGTCGGGTTTGCTTTGGCGAAGTCTGCTGAGGCCATAACGGCCGAACTCGTTAGGTCATAACGATCGAACATCGTTCACGAATCTGCAGTTAAGCATTTTATAGTGTGGTCTTTATTCGCCGTGTAAGAGATGGGAATGGAATCCAGTTTGGGGGTTTTACGTGCCAAACCAACGAAATGCATCTGGCACGCCCCGGCGGAGGACTGTGGATGGATTTCGACTGCCTGGGGACCTTTTGACGTGCAACCGAAATCTCGGTTACACGGCGCCTTCTCTGCAATAAGCCTCCGTCAGATTGTGGGCACCTTGGCCGAGATTCGAACCCGCCACCTGCGGGGATCCGTAGGCCGGTGCCTTGACTCGGAGCCACCGAGGCAGCCCTGGGGAAGTGCCTGTCCTGTAATTTGGTTTCTGTTGCCTACAGACATAGAGAGACCGAACAGTATAGTCATTGTGCAACAAACAACAGTTGCACTGTTCACGAAGCGGCCCGTGCGTCTTAATTGAAACTTGAAACGCAGATCAGGCTCTAGATGACGGAAATGCAACGCAGTAGTTCGATATGTTTCGAATAATAAACCCAAAGCAGGTACTACCTTTGCTGACCCCGGTTACAGCACACACAATAAATTGAAGCTTAATTTAAAATGCACCACCAGCGGAAAGACGAAATGTGCAAATACTAATATATAAAAAAGTTTTTGTTTTTGTTTTTTTAATTGAGAGAAGCATGCGCGCAAGCTCTACAAAAAGAACGTGGATTAAGGAGGGCACGCCAATCACCGGGCAGCTAATGTCCGCCAGCATCAAGAACTTCCTGTGTGCGCGCGTCAAGGAAGTAGCCAATCATACACTGTCATTGGTTGTCTCTCAGGGGAAATAAAATCACGTGAGCTCATTTAACGTGGAAGCAGAAGCACAACGCACGCGAATGACGGACGCCCTGACCCTTTGCGCACATTACTTTGGCTAAGTGTCGAAGTTGCCTGCTGTTCTTACCTCCCACTTGACAAGATAGCCTTTTTACGTCTTGCTCCGTTTAACGATCGAGTTGCCTACTACGAGTCAGCTTGTAATGGCTTCGCCAGCGAAGCTGTCGAGTTAGCTTGTTGTAATGACTTCGCTAACGACTTCGCCGAGTTAACTTGTAACGAGTTTTTCCATAGTTCCGTCACTGACAGCCTAAGAACTTCAGCATCGACCATCTCTTTCCTACCGTTGAAAAAGACTGCGTCCGGCACGAGCACATGCTCTCCCGTTCCGTGTGTACAAGAACTGTCTACATTGCTTCAACGTAATGTTCTACCTCGAGGTCCCGATGACACGTTGGCCCCTACGATTTACTAGATTTCTTCCCAAATGTGATGCATTGATTTCTTAAAATGATGAAAATGTGAGCTCACCCAGCTATAAGTGGAAGGGAAAATAAATAAAATTAAATTGTTTCCTCTTCAGTTTGCTGAAATAAACTTTCCACTGGCCCACCATGTCAATTGATGGTTTCACGCAAACTAGGCTTGGCCCATAGAAAGAAACGATGTTTTTTATGTGTAATTTGTTATTCAGGTGAACTCATCCTTGCATATTTTCAGTAAAAAAAGTGCACCATCAAATTACACATCTGCGCTGAATTGCATCGCAATCAGTGAACAAACCGACTTTCGTGGTTCTTCAAAGGGCCAGGGCCTCTTGGGGTCTACACCACGCTGTAAAATTTTTTTTCGCAACCCTTTCGGTCTTCTCTTTCTCTCCCACATGTTCTCCCCACGTCATTTGGCCTTCTCGTACGTCGCGTAGTAAATGCCCGTGATGAGAGGCGAGTGGGTTAATCTGAAAATCCAAATGTACACCAGCAGCAGTACAGTATACGACGTGCAAATGCGTGTGCCATTTTCGCCCCCGTGCTTCTGTTTACCTGTCAAAGGGACACCGAGGACAATTTGAGTTATTGTTGCGATTAGCCTGTCTTACGATTGAGAGAAGGGTGCACCGTTCTCTCCTTCCATCACTCGTCGAGCAATTTCACAACATTCAATAGACCGATCTCACCAGCCAGTTTGGCTACGCCACTGCTGCCTCTATGCATCGAGGAAACTTTAGTAGTGTTTCTGCATGCATGTATGACAACCTCGCTGCAGCTCTGAGTGTGCACAGCACAAGACGACACGAGCTGCACTGCTGCCCGTCTTCTGTGGACCAAAGATATGGTGGCGTCACGCGTGCTCCGAACGCTTGGTCGGATCGGTAAATTGGGAAGGCATGCAATCGAGAGCACCTGATCGAGAGATTATCGTGGAACGACCTCCAGCAGCGTGGTGAGGCGACTCGGCACGTGCTTCCAAAGCGTTCTTGAAGTTCTAGGCTTGTGCATTCGACAGAATGGCGCCGGATCCACGACATCTCTCTCGTAGTTGGTGTCTGACGCTACGAAGCCCGTCTTGGACGCATAACCGCATCGGCAGCTTTTTAAAGGCTACCAACAGCCATCGTCGGCTGCGAACCAGAAATTCACTAAAGTGCTACTTGAATCCGCTCGAGTGCTTTTTTTCCTTTCGTGTTTATTAACGCTTGTGCTTGATTGGATACCTTGTCAGCGCGCGCATGCTCCAGTCGTTCTTGGTATTGCCCGGTGAATTCCAGCAAAAATAACGCAACAGTGAGCGGTTTGGCCACCCTGCAAGCGATGACAGCGGCTCTATGAAACAGCGTTTCTCAACGCAGAAGAGACTGCGAACTTGTTTGCGAAATAGCGCGGCTCACGAGCGTTTGTAAGAATGGGGCTGACCCTAATGCCCACCCACAGGACGGAAGTAGTCGGCGATGAAATTTAGATGCTTATGAGGAGACCACGGGCAATCGAAAATACCTATGTGAACTCTACGCTTTCATACCGTCGCAAAATACTATTTATCTCCGTTTTGCTCTGTTAAACAGAAAATGCAGTGACCAGTCAAGCTATGTTTAGAGCTGCTTTCGTTTTCCGATATATCTCTTTGGTAAAGAAAAGCGTTTTTGAAATGGCAGTAAAAGTAAATTCAATCTACTCAGTCTGGATACAAATAGTACAGTGATCAGGCAATGTCAAAAGCAACACAAACCAAAAAGTAAAAAAACAACAGGCAGGTACACTTTTATTTGAAATAAGGTGGTGAACTTGGCTGGTTGGTTGACGTTATACACGCTGGGGAAAAACAGACTTAGAAAACACGGACTACGATAGGATAATGCTGTCCTGTCGTGTTTGTTCTTCTTCGTAGTCCGTCTTTTCTGAGCTGTTTTCCCCATCATGTATAACTTTTATTTGTCCTTCCAGGCTACGTGCTTCTCGTGAACGAAATGTGCCAATGAGAAAGTAATACGTACTCGTATTAAGGTGGCGAAGGTAATTAATGCTGGACGTGGTAGTCCCTGGTAATTGTACACTCTCGTTGGCATCGTTGTCTTCATTTTTAAGGGGTGGCGCCCGTGCGTGCCTCGTTCCAGTACACCACACTCATTCCTCACTCACACGAAGTCTGAAAGATACCGTGGACGCGTCCTGGTACGCCCGGAACGTCTTAATTGTGTTGGAATAGACGCATGTTCATTTGGGACAGAAATTGGGATTCCGTCACTCGAAATACTTGGTTCTCCCAATGGCACATCCACTCTTGGAAGTTGACATGTTTCGGCTGGACGTTGCAACGGTGTTGTTGGAGTGGCTAAGGCTTCTTGTCTGGGCGACTGTTGAGGTGAGATCCTCCGTGGGGTCGAGTTGGTTTTCTGCCTTGGCCACCGTTGAGGTGAGGATTGCCGCTGGGGTGAGTTCACTTCTTTGCCTGGGCGATGGTTGAGGTGAGACCCGCCGCTGAGGCCTATTTGGTTCTGAACTCTGTTGGAAAGGAGGCAGAACAGAAGGTAGCAACGGCGATGAGCCGGATTCAACAATAAGCTTTTATCGAAACCAATTTAAAAATTATATTGTTAATTTAAGTATAGTTTATATAAAAGAAACAACACGGTAAACATGAGAAGAAAAGCTAAAAGTACA
>JAZHYW010038528.1:0-14864 GCA_037355805.1 Ixodes ricinus
TACCTCGAGCGTGCATTATGTGAGACGGTAACTTTAATAACGAGAAGGCAGCACGCTTTTACACTTTGCGACTGAAAATAGGTGTCGTTGTTTGCCCTGTTTGCAAGTCGCGCGTTTGCCGACGTAAGCGCATTCTGTGATATTTCTCTTGGGACATTTAACGAAAATGTCGAAACTTCTACCGTACACGTGCATCGCTTTTCAGGGTGTGCCTTTGCGCCCTGGCGGTGTAACCAGCCAGTGGGGCATGTACGGATATCAGTCTCTTTAAAACCGCAGTCACGTCTCAAGCACATGGTTGTTTCGCGCATGCGCATATGCTTCGAAGATGGTCTGCAGGCAGATTTTGTGCGACCAATGGGACCGTCGCACGACGGAAAAATGCGCCTCAGTCCGTGCCTGGAGCCTGTCTTTTGTGTTGGTAGATTAACAGCGTGACCACGGCTTTAGGGTGTTGCGCGTACACCAGCTGGTAGGGTGTCGCACGTACACAAGCCGGCGTAGGGTGTACACTCGCGCCATTACCTCGGGCTTGTATTCACTCGCGCCTTCAAGGGGACGGTGCAATCTATTTTCACGTAGAGCCGTGGGGCGATAACTGGAGCAGCTGGATGCTGCGCTGGGCCCCTCAGTCTCTGAAGTTGGCGCTGATTGCTTTACGGTATTGATTGCCGTGTTTCGCCGCGTACCGCGGTCATAAGGGCATCGATCGCGCCCGAATTCCCTTTTCTAATTAATCCGACGGATAAAGCCGAGCAAGTACCCAACTCCAAACGGCGGACTCTGCCGGGCGACACCGCTGAAGCGTACGCGCCTTGACGTCATCCGGTTGTTTGTATAAGAGCGAACTTCGGGAGCACCAGTTCGTTTTTCGTCCGCGCGCGTGGGGCGACCTTAGCTCGCGCTTGCGGCGCGATCACTGCAGCCGCTTTTTGGATGTCAATTTAAACGTACAAATTTGTTCGTCGCTTGACTGGGCGCAGCGAGATGCCCGCACAGATACGTCGGTCAGCTGTGTATAGGCATTGCGTTGGCCGTAACTGGATGAAATGGAAGCGACACTTTTTCTTTTTTTCTCGATCTTTCCAGAAATTTTAATTTCAAACGTTCGAATGAATAACCGTTACTGCATGAGAACCTTTTTGCCGGTACTGCAAGTCCAATTAGCATGGAGGCCGAGGTTGGGTACTGCTAACACTTAAAATGCAGGGCCCCTCTTTCCCGTAGGTGCACAAAGGGACCACAAAAACAATTATATAGTAGCACCGTCAAGCTGCAGTTGCCGTCACGAAGCCTTACTTACCAGTCATGGGAACCCTTCCCGGCGTTTCCCCATGACCTCCCGTTTTTCCCCTCCTCCGCGGCTGCACCTCTCCGCGCCGCCTGACGTAACGTGACCTAGGTGCCGAGAATGGGCTGACTCATCGCCAAAGAGGAAGGTCACTTGGCCAAGGAACAAGGGGTTCGAGCTGACAACCAGGCCGGGCGACTGTCGCTGCCTCTCGGACAGGCCTCTGAACGAGAAGGACCTGGCTGCTGGCGCGGACCCACGGAACCGTCGGCACTGGGCCGCCTCTGTGCGTGTTGGCGTTGCCCACTACTGGCTCTGCCTGCTGCAAGCCACCAGCCCGCGCAGGACGAGGGGAAAAAGGACCCTCCTGCGACACCGAACCCCCGATAAACGACCGCGACCCGGGCCTCCCCCTGCAGGACCCTTACGTGAACGAATAAACGGTTCCACGAGGGCTTGCCTATTCCATTCGGAGGCGATCGGCCGGGAACGCGTGGAAAACTCCACAAATTCTGTTTGTCGAGGTCGCTTATTTTGTTTTCTTCTAATTTCTCTAACTTCCCAAATGGGCGAGGTACTCGTATTTAAATTACGTTTGGTGGAACAAATCGGTGTCTGTTGCGTGTGCACCTAATCTGTGTTTGTCGCGAACGTTTCTTTCTTTTTTATTTTTTTCGATTTTCGGTTTAATGTACAAAAACCGTTGGTAAAACAATTTCGCGCATTCTCTGTACCTACACAGCGGAACGTGACTTGGCGCGACAATCAAAGCTCTTATTCTGACCCGACAGCTCGCAACGAAAAAGAAAACCAGAGCGTTCTACGGAGAAAACGATTGTGACTGGAAGCACGGCCGTGGACGAAACGAAAGTGCCATTCACCTTGGTATAAAAGTTCGAAACGTGTGTGCATTGTTCCTTTAAAAAGGAAAAAAAAAAAAGAAAAAGCGCGAACATGTTGTCACCCCGAGCTATGCATTGCATTTTCCTCTCAACGGGTCTGTATGCCTTCTGAATACCCAATTGCTTTCGCAAGCAGCAACACGGCAAAGAAACGGAATATCTTTCCGAGATATATAATGTGTTCCCTAGTGCAGAAAATATTTTCGGCTCTGTAAAGCCCACGGCAGAAACAGAAGCAGACCATTCAATTTTACGGAGGGAATACGTTCCGTTGCCGCCATTATTACATAATGAATGGTGCAAACCAGTTAAGCTGTATCTTGATGGTAATCACTTTAAACAATGGCCCTATGTTTCCTAGTTCGCGGGGATCTCCAGGAATGAAAGTTATCGCCCCCGTTTGCAGAGGGAGGCTTCACGGAAAGACTCATCGCACCGCTGCCACGCAGTGAAGCCTGATTCCCTTCAGCTCGTTTCGTTCTTTGCGTGTCAACTATTTGATTTAAACTACAGAAGATTTTTTTTTTGAGGGTGGGAGTTGTAAACAGTTTTTGTTATGGTCACGATTATTTTTTATTAGGTTTCTGATTCATAATACAAAGTTATCTGATTGTATAGAGTTGTTACGCGTCGCGATTGTCCCAAAGCTCACGAGTCAACAGCGAAGGGCTAGGTTGATTAAATACAGTAATGAACAATAAGCGGATCCCCTTTTTGTTATGTTTACGGCAGTAAAAGCATTGGCGTAGAACTAATACGCGATGTGATACAGTATTACCCGTTTTTAAAGGGCCCCTGAAGAAGAAAAAAGTTTTTTTTTAAACAGTCTGGTTATGCTTAATTTCATTTCTCCTTGTGGTATTTTGCTGGTGTGATAGCCTAGTAGCCAATCCATTTTGTGAGTTTCTCTCTCATGAGATCACGGCGCATTTGCATCATCGTCATAACCATTTATCATCAAGCTTTGAAGGCCCTTACGGGCTTACACAAGGCGTGTGTGTGTGTGTGTGTGGGGGGGGGGGGAGTACAGGTTGGAGAACATTGTTACATAAAGCAAGAAGCAGGATAAATAAACACTCAAACACCTTTAAGAAAAAAAAACAGCCAATGAAAGCAAAAAAAAAACACAAATAAAACATTTCTACAAACACAAGTCGAATTTCCTATTAGTGCAACTACAAATGGGTGGTTAGTTGGGATATGAATGTGTTATGATCTGTCTGGGTCACGATACTATTAGGCAGGTTATTCCAGTCTGTTATTGTTAATGGCAAGGTGGAGTTAAGAAACGATACCGATGAAGCGAAAACTGGACGGAATTTACAGACGTTATCAATGCGAGGAAATATGCGAGTGGGTGGGAATAGCATTAAAGTTCGTGATAATGTTCTTCTAGACGAGAGCAGATCAAGGTTAGATTTCGTTCATAACGATGGAATGCTGGTGTCTCGTGAGTAATCTGAAAATATATGCATCTGATTGCGCGATTTTGAAGTGCCTCTATGTTTGTTGTCAATGAATGTTGCCAAGGGGACCGGATGGATGACTCGTGTTCAATTTGTGATCTGATGAGTGTAGTGTAGGCTTGTTATTTTACTGATGATGATGCAAGTTTTAGATTCCGTTGAAGATAGCCAAGTGAGCGGTTGACGTTAGACAGGATGTGTGTTATATGCGTGTTTCACGAGAAGTCGTCCGATAAGTGAACGCCAAGATACTTGTAATATTAACTCTTGGGGATTACTTGGCTGCACATCCTGTAAGTCAAATAGAGGGCACTAAGAGCACGCGTGAAGGAAATGAGTTGCGTTTTAGAAGAGCTTATTGTCATTTTCCACTTTTTACACCAGTCGGCTATTAGGTTAAGGTCGGCTTGTAGGGTTATGTTATCATCGAGGTTACATACAGATCGGTAAATTACGAAGTCGTTAGCAAAGAGTTGAATGCAGGATAATATGTGATCAAGGAGGTCATTTACTAATATTAAAACAAAAATTGACCGCATCTCTACGTGGTGAATGATGTTGATTGGGGCGAAGCTCTGGTGGTGCTTGTCTGCGTAGACGCTGAGCCACAGCACGCCGAGCCTTTCGTTCGTTTTCATCCATGTCAGAAAGAGAATGTGTGGTATGGAACGTGGTTATATACGCATTTGAGCATTTGACCTCAGCGCCCTCTCGTCTATAAATGTTGAGCCAATGCATGCAAAGTTTAACGCGATTATATACGCATTTGACCGCAGCGCCCCCTCCTGTATAGACGTTGAGCGGCTACATGCAACGTTTCATCCATGACATCCCCAGCTCTTGAGTTACTACCACATCTCAAAGCCCCCTACTCGTCCCGCAGTCGTGGCCGAGTGGTTAAGGCGATGGACTAGAAATCCATTGGGGTCTCCCCGCACAGGTTCGAATCCTGGCGACTGCGGAAACATATTTTTTCATTTTTTTTCATATTTTTTCCCTCTTTTTTATTTTCTTTTTTTCATCTTTTTTTTTCTTACATGAGCACGTGAGCACGTGAGCTCACGAGCACGAGCTCGAGCACTGGACGCCAGACGGACACTGGACGGACGGACGGACATGGCTAGCCCCTAAAGGTGTATCCACACGACGGACCGGGCCGCGGACCGATTGATCACGTGATGCGCGGCTCGCGGGCCGCCCGGCTGCAATGAGCATCCACACGGCGGACCAAAAGAACAGACGACGGAGCGAACGGGCCGGTCTAACCCTCGATCTCACAGCTCCACCAAACGCATGCAGCGAGCTGCTTTGAGGCTATTTGTAAGGAGCCAAGATGAGGTTGAACGAAAGAGACGTTTGGCCGCGGTGGCCCTGGCGTTGACTATTGAGGACGAGGAGGACTTAAGTGAACCGAAAACGGCATGCTGGATGAAGCCCTGGATGTGTAGGAAAGATCTTGGTCCGCATAGTCAACTCTTTTAGTCGCACAACAAAAGGTTCGTCTTCTTCGTCTTCAACAGTTGGCGGTCAACAGCCAGCTTGTTGCCAGACTTAGCGCTTCAATTATACTAAAAACGCCGCGGTCCGCCGCCAACGTCCGGGCGAGAAAAGTCGCTTGGCATTTCTCAGAAGCGGGGGCCGCGGACCGCCGGCGGACCTCGAAAGCCGGTGACGTAAGATCACGTGATGCGCGGCCCGCGGACCAAAACAGCAAAACAGACACTTAAAGGGGCACTGCAAGGACTTTTTGACTGGTTTTTAATTTGCACCGAACCTGAGCGCACTGAACGTAGTAACTTAATGAAACTTTTCTTTTCTCGAATTTCGCTTTATTTTAAAAGTTATAGTCAAATTAAAATTACAAAAACAACCAAAGAATAACCTTCTTCGTGGCGTCCTTGGTTGCTTGAGTGGCCGTGAACTAGAGGAGGGGTAATGAGCTCAGCGAGCGCTCACGGCTGCCGCGCTCCGTGTCGACGGCTCGAGAGGGCGCCACTGTAGCATGTTCTGGGTAGGCTGTATGAAGCGGGCAGCCAGGGCGGCTCGCATTGCATTTGCTGCGCGATTAAACCCTGATTCGGCATGACACTTCATTGGCCACAAGCGACGGCAAACATGGGGTAAAGGTCAGTTCAGAACGGGAGCCACTTCGCGCTGCCATACCGCCAAACGGCCAAACCGCAAGCCAAATCTGCTCGCCGAAGGCTTTCGGAACGCTCGGAACTGGTCGGATCCTCGTGCCCGTATACGACCGCAGCGCCACCGCGTACATCTGGGACCTTTCTACGCGTGCCGCTCGTCGGTGCCTGATCCCACTAGAGTGCCTTCATGTGCGCTTCGCATAGAGTGATGCCAACTGCCTGTTTCCCTTTCCCACACCCTCTTCCACCGCCATTTTGTTCCTCATTGTTTTCCCGTGCGCCGGAAAGTGGCCTTTGTGTCCATCGGTCCTCCCATCCGAGGGAAAAATGCTAATCCTCCCTCCGTGGGTTCCACAACGCTGCTCCGAACTTGTGAGATAAGGTGCTTGTTTCCGGGAGCGTTATAAGCCCCACGGATTATCGCCGAGAACCAAAATGGCTGCTGGTTTGTCGGCGAGCGGTATTACAAAGGGTGGCATAGCAAAACGCACATGAAGGCTCCCTAGATCCCACTACACCTTTCTAGTATGCGCCGCCTTTTCCGCCGCTTGGTGGCAGGTATGTCGGCGGGTAATTTCTTGTTTCCGTACTTTATAAACTGCATTTGTTCCTTTTTTGATCTAGAATACTGAACAAAAACTGCTATGAATAATTGAAACGGTTCGCGGCACTTATATTTTGTATTTCGACTAAAAGAAGCTTTTAGCGGCTCTGACCAGTAGTAAACCCAAAACCAAAGACGTCACATTTCGCGCGCTTTCGGCCCCGCGGGTCGCCCCGTAGGTGGAGGAGGCTTCCGCGTCGTCCGGTTAATATATGACGCACTGATATTTAGTTCCTCTCTCCGTGCCCGCTGGCTTGCCCGAACCCCAAGAGACGTGGAAACCGTAAAAAAGGTAGACGCTTAAATATGATTGCAAGGCCCCTTTAAGACTGTTTACGTGTAAGAATGCGAAAGCATTCGTACAAGCAGCGCGCCACGTCTTTCTTTTTCACACAGCGCTCCGGTGGTGACATCACGCTCCCCCACTGCGCAGGTGCGGCGCTCCCTCCGGCTCCACGGCTTTTGTGACGATGAATCTGCGTTGCTGTGCTTTTCTTTGTTTGTTTTATTTCTGAGACGCGTCCGTTTTGACCTTGAGCGGCCCCGCCGGCTTCCGTGACGAGGCACCTGCTATGACGCGTCACAGCCAATGGGAATTTATTGCTTGTTTTGCTGCTACAGACAACGCCGGCTTCTCTCAATTGGACAGTCAGTGCTTTTGCGTTAAAAGCAGATGGCCAAGAACACTGCCCTGGGGGACTCCGGATGATACAGGAGCATAAGATGACGAGTAGTTGTTAATAACAGTATGCTGATTACGATTAATTAAAAAAATGTCCGATCCATGATGTCACGGATGGATGGATGTGAAGTTGGTTTAGTTTGAACATGAGTAAACAATGGGATACCTTATCGAATGCTGTAGAAAAATCAATGAATATGGCGCCAGTCTGTATGTTATTATCGATGTTGCTGTGTATTTCATGAACAAGTTGAACCAGTTGTGTTTCGCAAGAGAATGATTGTTTGAACCCGGGATGGTTTGATAAAAAAATGTTGTGGGTATTTTCGAGATGCTTCATGACATTTCAATACATTATATGCTCAAGAAGCTTGCATGAGACACTTGTTAGAGAGGTAGGATGATCGTTTGATGGTGATGTTCGATCGCCTGATTTGTTTATAGAAACCACTCTGCCAGTTTTCCACTCCGTAGGGAGTTCGCCAGAAGACAAAGGTTACTGGAATATAAATACAGAAAAGGGGCTGAGTGTGATTGGGTGTTTTTCGGTAATATGAAGTTAATTTTGTCGTCCCCAGAACTGCAAGATAGCTGAAACCTTTCTATTGAGCTTATGATACCTGATCAAGTTATTTCAATTGCAGCCATGGTGATTGAAGTTGTTAAGATGAAACATGCTGCTCTGGTCATCTGTCGTAAAGACTGGGGTGAAATAATGGTTAAGACTGTTTGCGCTTTCTTCGTCCGATAATGGCAACCGATCATCACTTATTAGTTATACAGGTTTAGACGTTTTTGGATTAATTACCTCCCAGAACGTTTTTAGGTTTATTGCGATGAACGTTTACTAAGTTAATGTTAAAAAAAAATTGTCTTCGCCTCTGTAATGGATTTTTCATACATATTAGCGGTCGTATTCTACTGTTCCCAAGCGATATCGGTGATCAGTTGTTTAGCACGGCTACACATTCTATTTTTTTTTTTCTGTGAAGTCGGTGAAGCACTTTTGTAAACCAGGGGTTCGATTTGTCGCATGTTATTGTAATTCTGGGGATTTAAGTGTCAGCAAGGTGTGTGTCTATTTCTGAAGAGAATCCAGTTTTATTGACTGTCCTGCTTTCATATACAGACTAAAAACAAAACAAAAATATTCTAAGCTCATTTGAAATGGCGGAGTAATTAACTTTATTATAGTCTTTAATCGTTTTAAAATATGGTCATCTCTGCTGAGCCTCTATTTCAATATTGAAATGAATGACGCCATGGTCACTCATAAGTGAGTGATATGTTAAATTTGTCACAAATGTAGTGTAAATGGTGAGGCACAGATCTAGAATACGACTTGTTCTATGTGTTGGTCTGGCAGGTTGGGTAATCGCCTGTGATAGATTAAATGTGAGGCAGGTATCTATAAGGGTGCTCCTGAAGTGTGATTTCTTGAATGAAAGAGTATCCCAAATAATATCAGGGCGATTGAAGCCGCCCAATAGAATGCATGATGCGTTTGGGGATTGATTGAATATGAAGGGAAGTGCGTCGTGAAGCTTTTCATAAAACCTATTAACAAAGGAAGGTGGTCTATAGCACACTCCAGGGAAAATACACGCGGAGAGGGAATGCAGTCGTAACAATGCCACTTTCAAAGCAAGTAGGAATTTGAACAAAATAAACTACAACATGATTCCGCACAGGAATTAGTACTCCACCACCACGCCGGGACTCCCTATAACACCTATACATATTGTAATTTAAAGAAGGGGAAAGGACTTCAGAGTCTTTAATGTCTGGTATACTAGCCATGTTTCTGTTAGGACAACAAAGTCGGCCACACATGACTCTGTTAATAAATGTACGTCTTCACGTTTTGGCAGTACACTTCTTATATTGGTATGAAGTACGGAATAAGACGACAGTTTTGTTTCTTTCGAATTTGAGGACACTGAGATGAGTGTCGACTACACAGATCCTACGGCTGCCTATCTTCCACAGCACTCTAGCTTTCAGGATCATAAACACAAATTTTCGTTCCGATAAAAAAGTTTGTTAAATTTTTGTTTAAACGGTTTATTCTGTGGTCTGGCAAATTGTAGAAGTTCTCGACGTGCTTCATCATAGCCTCCTAATATAGACTCAGCTTGCTACGAGGAGAAAAGTCTTCGCTCACGGCAAACGTTGTACCTTTAAACTTGTAAGCTTTCCCCGGATTAGGTCCTTTTGCTTCGCTGAGCAGAATTTTATAATGACAGGGAGTTTCTTATCTGGGCTGAACGACGCATCCTGTGGGCGCGTTCAATGTCGCCAGGCTCTAATTATAGACTAAGTTGTGCAGAGCGGATATCGAGAGAAAGCTTTTCTGACTCAGGCCAGGTATCTCTATCTTTGTATGATAAGCCATAAAAAAAGCAAGTTAGAACGCCGCTGGCTGTTCTCGTTATCATCGCAACGCGACCCCAAAGCGGTCAACTCACGCCTGACGTTTGACAGTGCTTAATCAGCTGCAGTGATTTCTTCTGTTACATTCGGTATAACGGTCGAATGCTCCTCAAGTGCTGCTTCCTTAGCTGACAATGAGGCAAAGACAGCATCACTTTTGTTTTGGTATTTCCGCAATTGTTTCAGGGTGGCAAGCACTTTGGCTTGACCTTCCTCGAGCCTTTGAATACTGGACACTACAGATTCCAGCTCCTTCTCTTGTTATTTTGTCATTGGGCAAGGATTTTTCTTAATGTCACTGGAAAGAAGTAGTTGCAACGCTCTAACCATCTGACAAACAAAGCAGCGGACACACAAAATAAACGTGTACGCTCTGGTCGGGTTTGCTTTGGCGAAGTCTGCTGAGGCCATAACGGCCGAACTCGTTAGGTCATAACGATCGAACATCGTTCACGAATCTGCAGTTAAGCATTTTATAGTGTGGTCTTTATTCGCCGTGTAAGAGATGGGAATGGAATCCAGTTTGGGGGTTTTACGTGCCAAACCAACGAAATGCATCTGGCACGCCCCGGCGGAGGACTGTGGATGGATTTCGACTGCCTGGGGACCTTTTGACGTGCAACCGAAATCTCGGTTACACGGCGCCTTCTCTGCAATAAGCCTCCGTCAGATTGTGGGCACCTTGGCCGAGATTCGAACCCGCCACCTGCGGGGATCCGTAGGCCGGTGCCTTGACTCGGAGCCACCGAGGCAGCCCTGGGGAAGTGCCTGTCCTGTAATTTGGTTTCTGTTGCCTACAGACATAGAGAGACCGAACAGTATAGTCATTGTGCAACAAACAACAGTTGCACTGTTCACGAAGCGGCCCGTGCGTCTTAATTGAAACTTGAAACGCAGATCAGGCTCTAGATGACGGAAATGCAACGCAGTAGTTCGATATGTTTCGAATAATAAACCCAAAGCAGGTACTACCTTTGCTGACCCCGGTTACAGCACACACAATAAATTGAAGCTTAATTTAAAATGCACCACCAGCGGAAAGACGAAATGTGCAAATACTAATATATAAAAAAGTTTTTGTTTTTGTTTTTTTAATTGAGAGAAGCATGCGCGCAAGCTCTACAAAAAGAACGTGGATTAAGGAGGGCACGCCAATCACCGGGCAGCTAATGTCCGCCAGCATCAAGAACTTCCTGTGTGCGCGCGTCAAGGAAGTAGCCAATCATACACTGTCATTGGTTGTCTCTCAGGGGAAATAAAATCACGTGAGCTCATTTAACGTGGAAGCAGAAGCACAACGCACGCGAATGACGGACGCCCTGACCCTTTGCGCACATTACTTTGGCTAAGTGTCGAAGTTGCCTGCTGTTCTTACCTCCCACTTGACAAGATAGCCTTTTTACGTCTTGCTCCGTTTAACGATCGAGTTGCCTACTACGAGTCAGCTTGTAATGGCTTCGCCAGCGAAGCTGTCGAGTTAGCTTGTTGTAATGACTTCGCTAACGACTTCGCCGAGTTAACTTGTAACGAGTTTTTCCATAGTTCCGTCACTGACAGCCTAAGAACTTCAGCATCGACCATCTCTTTCCTACCGTTGAAAAAGACTGCGTCCGGCACGAGCACATGCTCTCCCGTTCCGTGTGTACAAGAACTGTCTACATTGCTTCAACGTAATGTTCTACCTCGAGGTCCCGATGACACGTTGGCCCCTACGATTTACTAGATTTCTTCCCAAATGTGATGCATTGATTTCTTAAAATGATGAAAATGTGAGCTCACCCAGCTATAAGTGGAAGGGAAAATAAATAAAATTAAATTGTTTCCTCTTCAGTTTGCTGAAATAAACTTTCCACTGGCCCACCATGTCAATTGATGGTTTCACGCAAACTAGGCTTGGCCCATAGAAAGAAACGATGTTTTTTATGTGTAATTTGTTATTCAGGTGAACTCATCCTTGCATATTTTCAGTAAAAAAAGTGCACCATCAAATTACACATCTGCGCTGAATTGCATCGCAATCAGTGAACAAACCGACTTTCGTGGTTCTTCAAAGGGCCAGGGCCTCTTGGGGTCTACACCACGCTGTAAAATTTTTTTTCGCAACCCTTTCGGTCTTCTCTTTCTCTCCCACATGTTCTCCCCACGTCATTTGGCCTTCTCGTACGTCGCGTAGTAAATGCCCGTGATGAGAGGCGAGTGGGTTAATCTGAAAATCCAAATGTACACCAGCAGCAGTACAGTATACGACGTGCAAATGCGTGTGCCATTTTCGCCCCCGTGCTTCTGTTTACCTGTCAAAGGGACACCGAGGACAATTTGAGTTATTGTTGCGATTAGCCTGTCTTACGATTGAGAGAAGGGTGCACCGTTCTCTCCTTCCATCACTCGTCGAGCAATTTCACAACATTCAATAGACCGATCTCACCAGCCAGTTTGGCTACGCCACTGCTGCCTCTATGCATCGAGGAAACTTTAGTAGTGTTTCTGCATGCATGTATGACAACCTCGCTGCAGCTCTGAGTGTGCACAGCACAAGACGACACGAGCTGCACTGCTGCCCGTCTTCTGTGGACCAAAGATATGGTGGCGTCACGCGTGCTCCGAACGCTTGGTCGGATCGGTAAATTGGGAAGGCATGCAATCGAGAGCACCTGATCGAGAGATTATCGTGGAACGACCTCCAGCAGCGTGGTGAGGCGACTCGGCACGTGCTTCCAAAGCGTTCTTGAAGTTCTAGGCTTGTGCATTCGACAGAATGGCGCCGGATCCACGACATCTCTCTCGTAGTTGGTGTCTGACGCTACGAAGCCCGTCTTGGACGCATAACCGCATCGGCAGCTTTTTAAAGGCTACCAACAGCCATCGTCGGCTGCGAACCAGAAATTCACTAAAGTGCTACTTGAATCCGCTCGAGTGCTTTTTTTCCTTTCGTGTTTATTAACGCTTGTGCTTGATTGGATACCTTGTCAGCGCGCGCATGCTCCAGTCGTTCTTGGTATTGCCCGGTGAATTCCAGCAAAAATAACGCAACAGTGAGCGGTTTGGCCACCCTGCAAGCGATGACAGCGGCTCTATGAAACAGCGTTTCTCAACGCAGAAGAGACTGCGAACTTGTTTGCGAAATAGCGCGGCTCACGAGCGTTTGTAAGAATGGGGCTGACCCTAATGCCCACCCACAGGACGGAAGTAGTCGGCGATGAAATTTAGATGCTTATGAGGAGACCACGGGCAATCGAAATTACCTATGTGAACTCTACGCTTTCATACCGTCGCAAAATACTATTTATCTCCGTTTTGCTCTGTTAAACAGAAAATGCAGTGACCAGTCAAGCTATGTTTAGAGCTGCTTTCGTTTTCCGATATATCTCTTTGGTAAAGAAAAGCGTTTTTGAAATGGCAGTAAAAGTAAATTCAATCTACTCAGTCTGGATACAAATAGTACAGTGATCAGGCAATGTCAAAAGCAACACAAACCAAAAAGTAAAAAAACAACAGGCAGGTACACTTTTATTTGAAATAAGGTGGTGAACTTGGCTGGTTGGTTGACGTTATACACGCTGGGGAAAACAGCTTAGAAAACACGGACTACGACGAACATGACATGACAGGACAATGCTGTCCTGTCGTGTTTGTTCTTCTTCGTAGTCCGTCTTTTCTGAGCTGTTTTCCCCATCATGTATAACTTTTATTTGTCCTTCCAGGCTACGTGCTTCTCGTGAACGAAATGTGCCAATGAGAAAGTAATACGTACTCGTATTAAGGTGGCGAAGGTAATTAATGCTGGACGTGGTAGTCCCTGGTAATTGTACACTCTCGTTGGCATCGTTGTCTTCATTTTTAAGGGGTGGCGCCCGTGCGTGCCTCGTTCCAGTACACCACACTCATTCCTCACTCACACGAAGTCTGAAAGATACCGTGGACGCGTCCTGGTACGCCCGGAACGTCTTAATTGTGTTGGAATAGACGCATGTTCATTTGGGACAGAAATTGGGATTCCGTCACTCAAAATACTTGGTTCTCCCAATGGCACATCCACTCTTGGAAGTTGACATGTTTCGGCTGGACGTTGCAACGGTGTTGTTGGAGTGGCTAAGGCTTCTTGTCTGGGCGACTGTTGAGGTGAGATCCTCCGTCGGGTCGAGTTGGTTTTCTGCCTTGGCCACCGTTGAGGTGAGGATTGCCGCTGGGGTGAGTTCACTTCTTTGCCTGGGCGATGGTTGAGGTGAGACCCGCCGCTGAGGCCTATTTGGTTCTGAACTCTGTTGGAAAGGAGGCAGAACAGAAGGTAGCAACGGCGATGAGCCGGATTCAACAATAAGCTTTTATCGAAACCAATTTAAAAATTATATTGTTAATTTAAGTATAGTTTATATAAAAGAAACAACACGGTAAACATGAGAAGAAAAGCTAAAAGTACAAAATTCAACGTCGTTTGAAGAAAATGCGTATTTTTTTTTCTCACTTTTTATGTGAATGCAATAAAATTTCGTTGACATTTATGGTTTCGTCATATTAAGCAGTGCGTTTGAAAAGAAGACATATTTGTACCTCCATTATAAGACGCCTATCTGTCATTTCGTTTTTGACTTAAATATATGTCATTTTTGTAACATGATCATCGTTTTTATTGGTTCTCGAGGCCGCACACAGTTCGGCAAAACTTGTGCATCGATAATATTTATACTATAATAGGTAAGGGGTTCTTCCGCACGTTCCGTTGGCTTACTTACTTAGTAAACTACAGAAATCGAAACTGTCTTAAATAATGTTTAAGCGTTGTGATATGATATTAACAAATATATATAGGACGTTTTAAATGCTTTCCGTGAGTTAATAGATCATTTGTGGGGAAAAATGTTTCAAAGCGACGGCCCGCCGAGCACGTCAATAGGCGTGCAGGAATTGTTTCTGTCAAACAACTTCCTTTACCGATAGCTAAGCTAGGATGACGAAAATAATCCCTGGAGAAGGGGAACAAGAGGGACAAACACAAATCTCCAAACACAGCTAGGTGACTGGTGCGCGACCGAAAAATCCGCCTGGTCCGGGTATCGAACCCGGGACCTCTCCATTACAGGTGGAGCGCTCCACCAACTGAGCTAACCCGGGGTTAGACGTCAGTAGAGCAAACGGGTTTTATCAGCCGCGACCAGTTTAACACCAACAAGGGTGAAGCTTCCAATTTAAGGTTATGATTATAATGCAATTAAATGCAAAGGTGCAAGCGAGCTGGGCAAGAATGACGAAAATAATCGTGTGCGTGACTGGGTGACTGGTGCGCGCCCGAAAATTTTCGGTCGTGCACCAGTCACCTAGCTGTGTTTGGAGATCTGTGTTTGTCCTCT
>JAZHYW010038530.1:0-61636 GCA_037355805.1 Ixodes ricinus
ATCCCAACTCCAGACTGCCAAGGCCTCCGTGAATTTAAAGGCTGTTTATTGGCTCAAACTTCCGTAACGCCGAGAGCCTGAGGCAATCAGAAGGCTGAAGCCCGTGCTGGATACGCTGATTGCCACCTTGGCTGCCAAGCTGGAGAGAGACCTCCAACAGAACAAGCATCTGTCACATTCAGCTTTTCTGCTATGCCACCGTCTGTATTGTGGCAGGCAACAATTCGACACAAATTCGACGTCATCCAGTGGAAACCGAGGGACCACAAATAAGGATGCGGTAAACGCACCGGTCGGAGACACGTTCCAGGCACCATGAGCGTGAGGTTTGCTACGCGCAAGAAGCCCCGCATGGGAAGTCTTTCTTGTCGCCACCAGGGTGTGTCGGCGCCCTACCTTGTCCAGCAGCTGTCCGCAGTGGCAGGTGAGGCTGTTGGCCAGCATGCGGTCTGCCAGGGTTGCCAGGTCTGCCAGGCAAGCCGCCAGGGGTCCCAGCGACAGGTCTCGGTAGAACCGCAGGAGCTCGCGCAGCCGGTGCAGCATCAGCGGCCCCGCGGGCCCACGGCCACCTGCTCCACGCGCAGCCGCAGCGGCCCGCAGAGGCCCTGCGTGACGCGCCCCAGCAGCGCGTCGGCGTCCCCGGCGGCGTCTCCGAGCAGCTGCCCCAAGAGTTGGCGCTCCCCGGCCGCGCACTCGTGCACCCAGGTTAGCATGTCGGCCACGTAGCGCAGGGGGTCCCTCGAGCGCGCTTCCATCGGGACCCAGGGCGTCGATGAAACGCCGCACCACGCAGGCGCGGCGTGCGTTGGCGAGCTCGTCCAGCGCGTAGCCCCACAGCACGGGCCGCTCGCGCAGGGACGCCAGCGCCCTGGCCAGCGGCGCTGCGTCGTCGGCGCCGGGGGCGCGCCACTGGGCCTGCAGCCAGCGGTAGAGTCGCTCGTACGCGGTCTCGCGATGCGCAGCCATGGCCTCCATCAGCTGTAAGCCGGCGGCCGCCTGGCTCGTGCGCAGCAGGAGCTTGCAGTCGGCGTGAATGCGGCCCGCCCGCGAGAGCGCGTCGAAAAAGCGGTCGTCGCCCGGGCTGCCCGTCCGCAGCGCCTGCAGCTCGTCGGGGGTCAGCTGGAACGCGTGCAGGAAGGCGCCGGCGAGCTTCTGCCGCTCGTCGAGTTTCTGCGCTTGGGCTCGGAGCGCGGCGCTGCGGCTCATGAGCGTGTCCGTTTGGGAGCGGGTGGCCTGCAGCCGTGACATCATACCCTGGCAGGCCGTGCTCATGGCACTCATGTCCGTGCATAGGGCATCGAGAGATGCTTTCACGTCGCCGAACGACTGCAGGAACTGTTCGTTTATAGCCAGGCTCCGCTTTTCCAGGTCGCCGCGGAGGTTGCGCCGGGTGCGGATGTTGTTTTCCGTGAAGAACTCCGACAGAGACTTGAGGGCCTCCAGGGTCTCTCGGTCGTTGTCGAGGCGCACTTCGAGTAGCTTGTTTAGTTTTCGAGTTAGGGGGTTGTTTTGAGCGACCCCCTCATCGCTGACGTTCAGCTGCACGTCAGCCATCTTTAAAATACTAGATTGGATTGGATTTATGTAGCTACTGAAGATTGCTCAGGAGTGGCTCCAGGGGCTCCAGACTTGAACATCGTCACGTATATATATATATATTTTAAATTAGCTTTAAGCTAAACACATATCGGTATACAATAATGATTACTTCAATTATAAATATTATAAAAATAAGAAACTAAAATAACGGTGACTCCATTGCCAGGCGCTGTTCCGAAACTGCGAACCTATTTTCCAGCTGTTTCGGGAAGATGGCGGCCTGTCGCCGCGGTGTATGTGCTTCCCCTTCGGAGTGTCGATCTGCCCGCACGTTGCCTCTGTGGATGTCATGACGGATGTCACCGTTTCCGAAAATGTCCGTGTATAAAGAAAGGTTGGTTCGCACGCTATTCCTCCTGGCGCATTGGACGGCACAGGCGTGTCTCTCACCGTCTCTTGGGGGCACGCTGCTTGCGCCTCCAGTCATGTGAGACCTCGAGTCGAGGGGCGTTTTTGCCCGCTGGTTTCTGGACGCATGTCTACGGGTTGTCGACCAAGTTACGCGCGAGAACTGTTGAGCATTTACTGGCGAGCAGTGAATCGATCGAATGTGTCCACCCAATTAGGTGAATTATTAAACGCTCGCGCCCGGACAGGCTCTGAAATGTCTCCGGCATCGACAAATGTTTTGAACAAATTACTACGAAGCTTGACCGCAATTAACCGTTCTGGTGGACTTTCGTCGCGACACTGCAGGGCTCAATCGGAGGGAAAATGAATGTAGCCGGATTGTTTGTTTTGCGAACACACAAAACCTTGCAACAACCGCCCCAGAAAAAAAGAAAAAATATCTTCCTGCCAGTTTTGCTGCACCAGCGGTGTGCTCTCGGTGCTGCGGATTTAAACGTTTTGAACTCAAATTTTGTAGATTCAAGGTCTTGACTTCTGTATAACATACCTGTTGTGCATAATTATTAGGGCATTGGGTGTTCATTGGCATGCAAAATAAGCGAATGAATTAAAAATTGATGCAAAGGGGCGTGCGAGTAGATATTACATCATAACGAAACTAGCGCAGAAAAAAAACGATAAAAAAGGTCGGTCTGGCTAGGTCATGGCTGGCCCCATGACGAAAGCCAAGGACCGCTAAAATATTCTCCGCAGATAGGGGGAGAGGGCTCGGTTGTGTTTTAAAAAGTGATAGAGTAGTAGAAGCTTGTACGAGTGGTTGATGCATAACAAAAAGAAGACAGTGCAAAAAAGAATATATATATATGAGTCATGTAATTAAAACTAGCTAGATCGTACACAACACTGGTGCGATTTCCAAAACTTTCTATTATCGCCCTAAATACATCACATTCAATTTGATCTCTGTATCAAACATTGACGGTGCTCAGAAGTTTCACAATATTTCTCTCTCAATGTCTGTTTTGACTGGATAGCTGACGTTGAACGCACTTGTCATTGCTTACTGCAGTGAAGCGACAACCGCTATACTCTGGGTCACTAGTTGTGTGCCGCGCAGGCAAAGGCAGCACCAGGCAAAAGAGAGGAAGGGCGAGCGCTAGACAGGGGGAACGAGGGAGGGCGAGGGGAGAAGGGAGAGCACTAGGAACGTTAAAGAGAGAGAGGTTTCTCTCCTTCTCCCCAGCCTTCCTAGTGCTTGCCCTTTCTCCCCTCGCCTGGCATTGCCTTTGCCTGTACTGCACGCAACTAGTGGCATGGAGTATAGTAGGCGTCGCAATTTTGCATATCTTGCTTCGCCGCAGTGCACTCGCATGCAAAAGGAAAATGCACTCTCCATAGCGGAAAATTACACACGGTTTCTGCAAAAAAGCAGCTAGCATGGCACGTAGCCAGTGGGGGTGGCCTCATTGGGGCCCGGGCCCCCCGAAATCTTCCATTTTGCTGGAGCCTCCTCTATCCCCCTTCCCACTCATACAACATTTTGTCATGGGCAAAGATAAATCCTGGACTACGTGCCTGGCAGCTAGGGTATATATGAAAGCGGTATTCTGACAGTATCTTTTCACATACAACATTCATCAAGTAATCTTAAGTATCGCAAAAACACTTTTGTGAACTGCTTTCTATGTTTATTTTTTATGTCAACTGTCGTTTAGTTATTTCCTTTATATAAGTTTCATCCACATGATGACAGAGTAAATACAAAAAATTTAAACTAAATCTGCTGGAGCAGTAAATGCAAGCCTGGAAATAACCTAAACAAATTCAGAAAGTCTTTTATTTTATGCATATTTTATTGTTTGCATGCTGATTTTGTTATGAAGTTCATGCTTATAAAATGTCATTGATGTTCTTAACTGAATGGCAAAAGCTTTGTATTCTGTTTAAATTAAAAACTGCAGTTTTATTACAACCTTTCGAATTTAAAGAAAACATCAATTTGGGTGCTCGGAATTATTATATTCTAGCATTATTTCAGTCGACTATAATATTTTGTTTACGTTTGATTTCATACCTAAAATAATCACGCACAGCAGTTTGTACTTCCCTTCATCAATGAGCATCTTGTTTTACTACGCCTTGTACTTCTACGCGCAATTAAACTGCCAGCTAAGGAATCAAACTTGCCATACTATTGATGCCATCAAAGGTTGGACAGAAGCGGGACGGCAAAATAGACATACCGTAAAATAGCGGGGGAGCGCCCTGCCCACTTTCACTGAAAACGGGGTTAATCTAGACATGGGCGTTTGTCCGTTCAAATTGGGCGTTCAACATATAATTTGCAGAATTCCCAAGTTTGGGAGATGTTAGTAGTGGGCACTTCAACGAAGTGGGCGCTTACAGGGTATTTCACGGTAAACACATAAATCTTAACTTGATGTTCCAATTGGTATGAATGCAAATAAAATATGTGCTTTTGCTCCAAAAGTACTTGTTGCTGCCCCAAAATGAACTTTCTGCTGCTCTAAAGGTGCTTTAAAATCTCAGACAAAAATTACAATTTGCATCAGACTTAGTAACAGAAGGAGCACTTCTGGACACTTGGCAATTTATTTCGACAGACGTGGGTGTAACCCACATATAGCCGGCACCGAGATTGTGGTGTGGCATGGCAGCTAGAGAAAGAAGGAAATTTTGGAAGCTTTGTAAATTTCACTGAGCGAGGAGGGCATGTGCATCGATTTTCCACCACCTGCATGTATGAATGCAAGATAGTGTTTCTTGGTCAACGTCAAGCAAATGGTTCATAACATTGGTGCAGTGAATTGGTGGCAGTTTTGCAGGTTCGTTTTTTTGTTGCAAGTCAGTTCGTCATTTGTCTGTTGCTTATACTTGTCCCTCACCTTTTGCGCTGTTTTGTGAATGCTTTCCGAAGAGCCACTAGTGTTCCAGTACCGCATTATATTGATGGTTTCATTATCTTTGTTTACACAAATTATCGTGCATTGTCATTCTACATGCCACATCATAGTTTAAAATAGGGCTGATCAATGTTCCTTGCTATTGTAGAATGCTTTAGATGCTTTGGTTAATTTGTCTTATTGATCTATACCCCAAAAATCCCGAAAATGAACTTTTTAGCTCACTAAATTCACTCCAGTCATTTTTCACTTGTTCATGGGCGAGCTCACAACTTTTAATGGTTTGTGGCCGAGCGCTATACATGGAAACGACACCAATCAGGGGAGGTAGCTGGTTTTATGTCGACCTATAAATGCGCATCTCATCAGCCTGTCTTCCCATGCTGTGTGAAACAGGGCATGGAACCCAGCATTTTGAGAACCCTTAGACTAGGGGTTAGAGGTTGTTGCATTGGCACAATGCTGAGTGGACTGTGGAAGAGAAACAGTTTCTAGAGCTTTTTGTGTTTGTGGTTTAAAACAAATGAAATTTTTGTAGCGCATGTACTATCTTAATAACAGTTTTCGGGAACATAGGAGCACATGACATCGACTCCTCTCGGAGCACCTGAATTGCACGGTTCTCAACTGCAACAATGCGAATGTGCTAGGGTTGTATGCCGGGTCGTTATCTGATAGTACAGGATGCCATGTGCTTCCGTGTTCCTGCAAACGATCATTAGGAAAGTACCCTTACAATTTGAGTACAAATACTTACTTCATTTTAATATATAACTCGGTTGGTCTTGCTGATGTTCAAAGTTTCACTTCCAAGATAGATTTAAATGCAATGGTTCTAAAAGATGTATAAAAAATATGAGACCCAGAAATACATGTGCAAACCAGAATTTCCTACAGAATGAAATAATATACTTTAAATGAGGAAGCAAGGATAATGTTGTCACGAAATATTCTAGTAATTTAACGATACTCGTACTAATGCCATCTGAAGTATTTATGCCCTTCATTCGGATACCTTGCTCGAAACACCCACCAGAAAAGAAAACAGCGACGAGGATTGCTTGTTCTCAAGAGAAGTAAAATAGCAAAGTGTAAAAAATTTGTTTTCAGAAAAAAAAAATCTAGAAAACATTAACGGAGATCTTTTACTAAAATTCAAAATCAATATTTCAGAACAAATAGGACTTATTTCCCAAGAATACTTGGGGTTAACATGTAAATATGCTCACGTAAATCTACGAAAACAAATTTTTTTTTTATTGGTGTATTTTTGGAGCAGGTGCTCAGTTCGCTCTGTGCTCTCGCAGGGTGCAGGGGCTTCACGAAGTCTTGGAGTCTGAGAAGATTGACCTGCAGCTACTGCGTAGACTATGCTTCCAAGGTGAGTACCTAGTGGATTGCTCGTTGCACACTGCTGTCCAGAGTTGAAGGGGCACTGAAGTGGAGTTTTAAATTGCTTTTTTATGGAGGGCAAACTCAATTTATGCACCCTGAGCATTCAGAAACCCCTACATTACAATTTTGCATGGTCTTTTTCTTTGTTAATAATGCAACCAAACGTCATGACACGGCATTTTCTTTTATATTTCTATGTATCTCTGAAAGGGGCATGTCGCAATGTTTGGCTACAATATAGAAAGGGTAGAATGCCATGCATCAATGTAATCTTGGGTCATCTGGGATGCTTAGGGCATAGAGATTGAGTTTCTGCCATAAAGAGATGATTGATAAACCGTTTCCCTTTCCCACATTATTGTTGCAAGAGCAGAAGAAAAAGAAATTGCTGCCGAAATCAATGCTTGGATTGTCGTCGAAATGCGACAGCATTTTGCACCGTCTTGTACTGCTTAAATGTTTCTTTATTAAAGCGGTTACAAATTGTGGTATAGATTCTAAGAATACTTTTTGTCGACGTCCATGATGTTTATCACATTTAAAACCAGTTCATATAATTTTCTTATCGAACTGTCTACCCTCCCTTGGACAGGCTTCCCACAACAAACCAGCGACTCTTGGTGTAGCATCACTGCAACTCAAGTGTTTCTCTCTTACAATGTCTATATAAACCTCAATGTAAATATAAACATAAAGGCTCAAGGTACACCTAAGCACTTCTTATGAGTTGTGAATGTGAAAGCATGCAAACCGCTCGTCCGCTCTCTTGTTTCGTTGGCTGCATACTTTTCGTCGCCGGTCAGCGCGCACTTCCCTGGGCACGCTGACCCTGAACGCTCCATGTTCAAGGTCAACGCAGCACCATGGGGTGAGCTGTCGTTGAAACTGACGCGCAGCGGCCAGTGGGGGCCTCATCGACGCATGCCAGCTAATGGGGCCGAAGCCGAAAATCCATCGGCTTTCTCCGCTTCTTTTGGGATCGGGGAAACTAGGTGCCGTTGTCTAGGCTTTTCGTGTGGTTTCATAGCTGGGAGCTGGCTTCACTTGGAGAAAGGATTCAAGGTGCCGTTTTCGCACTTCAAACTGATGACGTCGGCTCGCTCCATGGGACAGTTAAGGCTTTTGCAATAATTAGACCCTTGGTAGCTATGTTTGCCATTCAGAAGCGAATATTTCATATCACATCCATGGATGCATTACCCGCTGTATACATACATTAAAGTACCGTAAAATCCCGAGCAATCGCCCACTCCAAAATTTTGAGATAATCATGTAAGACTGGTAGATGGGCGCTCCTTAAGTCAACAATATGTAAAGATATGTCCTTTGTGTATTTTTTTTTAATGTTACAAAATTGTAGAATGGGCGGACGCTCCGGGTTTTGTGGTGAGCGCTGCCTGCCTCGTTGGTTACGAACTGAAATTCAAATGCGAATGTGCAGAGGGTTCGCTCAAAAATTCTATCGCATTTAAAACACAGGTTGTACTAAGAGAGAACAATTTGGGGGAACTTTCCAAGGTGGAGAAGTACGAAAGAGTAAACTGACTTGCACCTGAAACTAGGGCTATGCGTCGATTACAGAAATATAACTTGATTAATTAACTTGACATGTGTACTCGTCCATGTCTGCATGGTGAAAATCGGTAAATTAATCTATTAATTTCCCAGCTCTACCTGAAACAAAAGTAAATTTATTCTTTCGTAGACTGTACCGTGTCCGGCTTCGCAGTGATGTTGCACAGACAAACTTAAGACACATTTTGTGCCTTGACAGCACGAACGTCGTCATGCATGGAGTCTGAAAAGAAACCTTGCCAAATCTAGTGCTCCAGGGTGGAGCGGAACGCAACTCTTGCAGCCGCTTAACCCAGCTTAGGTCCCGCTGTTTTACGCCTTCCCACTTTTATCCGAATTGCACGCTTGTTCTCTTCTTTCTCGCTCCTCCTGCACACTCACGCACCGTATCTGCGAGCTCGTTCACTTGACACCTTCTAGATGAGACAAGGCTGTACTGCTGGATCTTCTACATCTCTCGCGGGGCGTCAGTACGGGGTCGGGATTAGGTGTTGCACGGGCATGCGGCTGGGACCCGCATTCCATCAGCGAGTGCACAGCCACCCCTCGTGTAACGCTCTTCCGTTGCAGGAGTGTGTTACTGCAAACTGCTATGGTCAGTGACAGGTCAGAGAGGGGCTCTCAAGGGCCTTTTGTGGAAGCTTGTTTTCAACGGCATATTGTTTGTTGGGCTTTAGTCAATAGAACTGACCAGTTGTAGATGACCAGACGTCCTACTAAACTCGCAGCAGTGGAAATACACGGCCACTATTTTCTCTTGGCGGCCATTTTGGGTCCCCACCACCCCCATAAAATTTGACCAATGAAAATAGTTAGTAATTGTGTGGAAATTTGAAACGTTACTATTATTGCTCGTTTTAAGCTTGTTGTGCATTACACTTTGACAAAAACGTCAAATCTTTGGATGTAGTAGACGTAATACAGCAGTCACTGTTTGAAAACGCCGCCTGACGATGCTTCCTGGTGTCTGCTCCGGGGTGCAGAAAGTGGGGGAGGGGGGGGGTGGACATGTCACAATCTTTGACTAGATTTTAATAGAGAAATCGGCCACCCGCGAGTAACTTTGGGGTTTTCAGGATGCTTAGAGCCCATAGATTGAGTTATCCCCATACATAGACGATCTCAGAATTCACTTGAGTGCCCCTTGAAGAACCCAACGCGCTCGTCGCCCTCTGCTGGTCGTCGGCTGGGCGTGCGACGAAGTGCTATCAAAAGCAGAAAGCTCGCACTCAAGGCTGGTCGTCTGCCAGGTTCTTTACCCGTCATTGACTGTTGGAGCCACGTGATGCCTTCCGTGTCAAAACTGCTTTGTGCCCCTTTAAGCCTGCCCTGTCTGTTTCAGGCATTCCGGACGACAGTGGCTTTCGCCCCATCTGCTGGCGGGTGAGTGTTTGACTCCCACTTTTGCATCGCAAGGCCACGACCTTGCACGTGGAACGAGTTGCTGCGCGAGGGTTGCTCTCCGTTTTATCCGTCGACCCGCCGAGAGCATTATGGGTCGTCGCATTTTCCCGGCTCGCGCATGGCATCGTCTGTTGCCGAGAAACAGAACGAGGAGCTAGGAGGGGCTCATCTTCTTTCCCGCATCGTTTAGCTAAAGTAAAAGCTGAAGACGACCGCTTAGGACCGAGTGCCTTAAGGGGACACACCCCTAGGGGGGTCAACTTTTGAACCCTTGTCTTAAAATTAATGAAATTTACAGGGTAGGCTGGTGGTCATGCTAGAGGGTGTATAACAAAATTTCAGGTCTGTCGGTTAAATGAGAAGGAAATTAGAGTAGCTTCTATCAGCAACACGCCTACATTGTTTAGTTAATCTATCGTCAGAAAACTATCACGATATTCAAGATTTTTATTTGCTAGATATGTAGCAGAATGCCTAGAGGGTGCGGCTATGGAACGTTTTTTCTAAAAAGTAATTTATTTCTATAAATTTTCTCTTCTGCAAAATTGGTCAACTTTTTGGTCTTCTGTGTCTTCGACAAAATGTCAACATTTTTTATAAAAGACATCCGTAAAGTGACAAAAAGTTCCATAGCCGCATTCCTTATTAAATTTCAGTCAGGAAAAGGGAAGAATGAGCCTTCCCTGTTTTGCCATTATCAAACGATAGATTGACTAAAATGGAATTTATACCAAAAAGTGGAACGGAGAAAAATGCGTTCAAAGTGCTCCAAACCCTACCTTTTCTTTAGCTTTGGTGGACAGAAAATAATTTATAAAAAATTAACTATGCAGTGAAAATTAATTAAACTTTTTGGGAATACTCTCTAGATGTTGGTGGATGTAAATATGTCATTTTTCAAAATCAACTTTTTTTGCAGAAATTTTTTTTTTCTGGGCAGTGTCTCCCCTTAATACCTCTCGGAATCTGTTACGACGAGCGAACACACTGGGTGCCACCTATAGAGTAACCGATGAACAGGGTTGGGCAGAAATACTCTGAAAAGTATTTGGAAATACAACTACTGGGATACATGGCAAAAACAACTAAAATACTGATAGTGAAATACATTTATGAAAATGTATCGCAGTACACATCAGAAATGCATTTGAAATATAGAAAAGTATTTGGAAATGCAAATACAGTAATACATTTTGTTGGCGCTGCAATACAGACACTGGAATACATTCTTATAGAAACATTATTTTAGATGTTTTGGTGCACCGCTTAGAGCATACAAAGAACAAAAAGGAGCATACTCTAGAACAGGGGTTCTCAAACTGGGTTCCGGGGAACACAGGGGTTCCACGAGCTGGTCATGTGGGTTTCGTGAACACCCAAATTGCAACCCCCCCCCCCTGCACGTAGGCTGCACGGCAGGGCCAAAGCGCCTTCATCTCACTTTGTACTGACATAGCAATTGATATGGTGGGGATATATGGAAAGCAGCACGAGCAAAATTGCCTTTGATTGTGCATGTGTTGCTTCTCGGTTGGCAAACATGGAGGGGGGGGGGGGTTCCGCGGCAGTCTTTGAGGCTTCTTGGGGTTCCATGAGACCAAAAGTTTGAGAACCCCTGCTCTAGAATGCAAGATTTTGTTTTTAAACCAGCAGGCGAGTTCTCACTGCATATTGAAGCCTGGATTAGGCTGGAATCAAATTTACCGCAGAATGAACATCAGGTATTTTGGGAAGTAGTAAGGAAAGCAAGCAATTTTTTTCCACCGTGGCTCAAGCGCGGTTTTATTTCGGCTTCTCTTATCTTTCCGAGACAAAATTGCAGGAAATCTCAATCAGTTTTGTATCGTCCCAAATATCCTCAGGGAGTAACTCTGATTATGTCCAATCTGGATGCCTCTTTCAGCGGTGACCTTAAACCACTAAAATAGAAATCGCGAAAGACAAGGACAAGTGGAAGCGCTTGTTCTGTGTAGTCTTTCACTTGTCCTTGTCTTTTGCACTTTCTATTTTTGTGATGTTTAACTAACTAGGCCAACAAATTATTTTGCTACTGTGACCTTAAAACGTCACCGTGAAGGAAGTTCACGGAGCCCGTATCTTTTACAGCAAAGCTGTATACCTCTACCCCGCCATGGTTTCTTTTCTGTCGTTGTCAACAAAAAAACTCCAAGGCCATACAGCATGGAAAGCAATATTCATATCAATAAAGAAAAAAAAAATTGCAAAACAAGATAATATCGCACGATTGACGATAAGGCACCTGTGAACAATGCGAAGCATGAGCAGGTGTTTTCTGGTACAGATTACGGCTGCAGCTGCTCTGGAAAGGGGTTGACATAATTTGAAGGGCCCTCGTGTGACTCGTTATGCCAAATGACTGGAAACACCGGAATAGTGTGTGTGAAGCAAGACGACAACCGTGCGGCAGGCGTTGCAATCTATGCAAGGGATGAAGCTTGTGTCCAGCTGCATGAACTCCTATATGACCAAGTGAACTACGGGGATGTGTGTTCGGTGAAAACTTGTGATGGAATCGTAATTTTCATTGTCTACATCTCACCGAATACAGCCAAATCTGACATAAAGTGCTTCATGGTAACGCACTTCTCATCACTGTCAGTGGATCGAGCCACACCGGTAATCATTGTCGGGGACTTTAAAGTGGGCATTTCGAAACTGCAAAACAGTGGTTCATCCAATTCATCATGGAAGAGTTTGCGCTCATGTGCTTCACTGATGTAACTCAACCAACTACCATTCATGGATCGTGCATTAATCTAACTTTAGCTAAGAATCTCTCTACATTGAGAACGGAAAATCTTAGCATATATTACACTGATCATAAAGCAGTTGTGAATGACACTACAAAGTAAATAAAAGTAGCCCATCTAAGGTTGTTTCATAAAATTTATTTCACTAATGAGATGCTGCGTAATAAGATAATAATACCTCCTCTTTACGTTTCACCTGGACTTGACCATCAACACAAAGTTGGCATCCCATATGCTTGCAGCAATGTCTTTCATTCTTTCACCATTCCTTCATACCGTCTACATCCTTTGACTGGAGCCACCTGGCTGCACCCGTAATCTCGATCATAGATCACTGCACCTTTTAAAAAAGCCTTGGACACATTTTTTTCTAATCTACACTGATTGTATTTCCTGTGTATCTGTGTCTGTGTTTTTTCAATATCTCATGCAACCACTTCCCCCTCTGTAATGCTCACGCTCTGAGGATAAAATAAATAAATAAAAAGAGTGTGCACCACGTCGCATTGGGTAAATTGTTGTAGGTGCTGTGACAGCTTCGCTTGCCAACCACCTTCACAGAGTGGAATGGCTCTACAATTGTTTTTATGTTAGTTTGGTGCACCGACAGGGCCTTCAACTTCTTGGAATCGACTGGAATAGTCGACCACCTGAAGTGTGGGAAGAACTTTGTTAACTTTTTGCACAATGAAGAAGAGAGTTATGTGTGGTCAGAGACACAAAGAGTCCCTGACGAAACTTGGTCTTGACCCTCTGCATGGAGGTCGCAGATTCTTTGAAGATCGTAACAAGATACATCGGCCCTGATAGTACCGCGTTACCAAGAATACACCCAAAAATGGATTTAGAAGCAGAAATACAAAATACAGTTGAAAAATTGTATTGCAATACAGAAATATAAATACATAATGTATTTCTTAAATACTATCGCGATGCATTTGTAATGTGATACTGCGCAAGCCTGCTGTGAAACAGTTTCAGGTTTCATAAAATTGCCTATTTATTTTTGCTCATCATTCTTCCTTTTTGGCTTCAAAAACTTTCTACAATGTAATAGATGACCAAACTTGGATTGAGCGCCGTTGGTAATAGATTCAAAAAATATACGAAGGAGTCAGACAAAGAGGACAAACATCTTTTGTCCTGGCCGTCCTCAGTTGTCTGACTCTTTCGTATATTTTTTAATAGATGACCGTTTCTCAATTAATAGTGCACACATTTGATCTCGCAAATAGCAAAACGTTTGCTCTAGTGAAATGCATTTTCAGGGTCACCTCTCAAATGGCACCAAGGCAACAGTGCCTTTTCTCGTAAGAGACTGCGAGAGATCGGTCTTAAGCAAACACAAGCGTGCGGGTGGGCTTTTGACCTATCAGCTGACTGTAGTTCATTTGTTATTATTCTGAAGCCCTGGGCTTAATTTTATCTTTATGTTATCTTCCTTAATTTTATTTACATCTTTGTAATTTTTGTGACTGATTCTTGCCACCATGCTGGCAAGTGTGCTTAGCTTTGTGCTGTAAAGCTCCATACAGTTGGTTGATTTCGACACTGATCAGCGGCTTTCACTGCTCAAGGGGCAGGGAACAGAAGTTAAGGATTTTTGCTGCTTTGTGAACATCTGTTGACGTGTTTGGCCCACCCTGAGCTCTGACCCCAGGTTCTCTTGTTTCAGCTGCTGCTGGGCTATCTGCCAGCCAACACCCTGGACTGGCCGCAAGTCCTCAAGAAGCAGAGGTTAGTTTGTTTGCTGAGTCTTGTGGATTGGCTGAACTCTGGCTGCGCGAAGTACCACTTACTGTAAACGTCTTTATTTTTGCAAGCTCGACGTTTCGCGAATTTCGCAAGATGTGGGTTTTGGGACTACAGTCTAAGCTCGTTATAACAGACCTTGATTTTGACCAAGATTTTGGTCTGTTGTAGAGAAGGTATGCTGTATGCAGATATGAAATTGAGTGAACGGTACGTAGAGGAACACCAAGCAGACTTCACAAATCGGTATGTTGTATCCAAATGTCTGTTGTAACCAGGTCTGTTATAATGAGCTTAGACTGTATTTCACGGGCGAGGCACCCACTTGATCGAGTGACATTTTAGCGAACGCCCACGTTTACCGAATGACACTTTAGCGAATAGTCGGACGCCACAAAGCGGTGTTTTTGGGTGGGCCAAGTGGGTTCACATTTTTGTAATGAGCCGCCACAGACTGTCGCCCGCGAGCGCGTAAGCGCAGCGTGCAGGGTGGGTTAATGCGCGCCCTGTCATTCGCTAAAACATTGATTCGCTCAAATGTCGGTGTTCGCTAAAACGTCATTTGCTCATGTGATATGGACCCTCAGTTTTTCGCAGTAGTATTGAAGTCATGAAATTTGTAAAATTAACAAGTCGTTATTAATATGTCAGTCTTTTTTTTCTTTTTTTTTTTTCGAGGGGTAATAATAATAATAAAAATTATAGAAATGTGGCTACTCATGAGGCCATTGATGCACTTGCTTGTGACAAAACATTTTCTGGCCTTGAAGGAAATACTGATGCTTTTTGTTCTTAAAGGGACACTGACAGGGTGTTTATGCTCGCCGAGGTTTTTAGTTGTACATGACATATGAGAGCCCAACTACCCAAAACACAATTTGCGACTCGAAATTCGGTTTCTTTCCGCCCGAAAACCGCCGATCAAGAACTGGCCGGTTCGAGTCTCGCTCACTCTCTTTTCCGTGGTCACGGGCCGTTTTCGAAGTTATCGATGCGACTACCAAATTTAATGAAAGTCGTTGGTCACTGAAGGCACACACTCAATATTAAAAATAGAAAAAAATATGAAACCCATTTTTTGTGGCTTCTAAAAAGCTGCAAATACGTTGATTGAAAAAAAAAGTTCCACAGAGAACCGGAAGCATTCTGTGCGTGCGTCGTTTCGCGTATCGTGGGACTCGCGGGGACGGCGATGGCAGCGGACGACGGGCGCGGGACCTCTACTTCAGAACTGTCGTTCGCGGTACCGGCGAATTCTGTCTGCCTTTAAAAGAGAAATTTGGGACTGATCAAAAGAATTGGTATTCATCCCGTACGACACGCCCGACCACCAAGCCGATTTGCACGAAGACGTCGCCGAGCCGTCGCTCCCTTCTCGTGGCTGAAGACATCGCTCGCGCAAACTTCAAGCACGACGCGTCTACTTCGAGTTGAATATGCACGCGTACGATTTCTTTACTAGGTGCGAATGTCGCCAATACGTGGTGCTTCCCGACTTCGACCCGGGAGTGCTTTTGCTGGAGGAAAATCGGCAGCAAACTTTCCAACTTACAATTTACCGGCAGAAGTATTACTAAGGAAAGAGATCCCCCTGTCACGTGATCCCCCCGTAGCTCAGTGGGTACGACGTCCGCTTCACACGCGGCAGGACCGGGTTCGATCCCCGATGATGGCACTTTTTTTTCTTTTTCAAACATTTTTCGATGTTTACCTTTCTTTCTTTTACAATTATCACTGAAGAAACAAACAAAAATTAACAAACAAATGTTGTGGACGAAACGTCGCTGAATTAAATGGGGATGGGATTTCCTTTTTTGACACCTGCGAACTCAATGTAATCACTTTCCACAAACTGCAAAGAGCATATAAATCGGCTGGTTCCCGTTTCGACCCATTCCCAATTCAACCTTCCCGTTTGTACCTTCCCGTTTCGACCCGGCTCAAAACGACCTTCTCGTTTCATCCTTTCCCATTTCGCCCAATCCCGAAACAACCTTCCCGCTTCGGCCATCGTTTGTTATCAGTTGGGTCGGTTCGTTTGTATTGTTCGTTAACAGTTGATTAGGCTCAAGTGTCAAATGTCTGTCCTCCTTGCTGACCTCACTTCTCCCTCTCCCGAAACAACCTTGGAGACATGGCACCGTAAGATAAACGCGGTGTCAGGGAGGTCTCACCCGAACATTTACACCTTCATCGATTTGATCATACGGGATGAGGTTTTGACAAGGATATATCTTTGCAGCAGCTTGCGAATAGTGGTGCCGTGCGGGCCAGGGGGCACAAGTGGGTCAGCAAGGACCGCAAACTATCAGAACTGTAGTGTTGCCTTTCTGATGGCATGATTTTCCTGTTAGACTTTCTCAACAAGGCGAAGGCATTTTCCGGTCTATGATATTTTCCTGTGTGCACGAGTGTTCAGTGTTTGAAATCGTAAAAGAAAATAAAGTCGCAATCACATGCCTGTCACCCTGCCTGATTTATCGCTCTTCAAAATATCAAGATCACTAATATAAGGTTTTCAAATAACGCACGCAAGCACTTTGGATACCCTAAAAATAGCGTCGCGATGGCGTTGCTTATTTTAGCTTCCCCAATGTGCTGGCGTATTCAAGACTTCATTATTGTACGTAGCGCGAACAAGCGATCGGCGGTGGTGCTGTTTATCTTATAGAATTAAAAGGCTGCCATAAAAAGTATTACTGGCTTTGGAAGTGCTCATCTGAGCTAGTACCCTAAGCCCTAAAATTTGGTGCCTGCTAATACCATTTCGAAGTAAAATTTTAAAAAGCGACAAGGTCGTCTTTGCAGTAACGGTGTCGCAGAGTGTACATAGACCGTTTCGTGGTTGCACGTTATGGGGATCATTTTGAAGTAAAAACAAAAAAGCAAAAACACTTTAAGTGGTTGAAGTAAGAATAATATATTACTTCGAAGCTAGCCTGAAAGAGGTGCGATTTTTAGAATAGATTGGCATGCAATAATATTTCAGAACATATATTCTTAAGCAGGAAAGGTGCGCAGACCAGTGTTAGAACGATTAGACTCTTCGCGAAGAGGTTGCGATGCGCAGGGTCTTATACAAATGTCTTAAAAATGGACGGGTTAAAACGCAAAGGGTCTTTCGAGTATCGGTTGAAACGGGACGGGTTCAAATATAAAGGGCGTTTCGGGAATGGGACGAAACGGGAAGGGTTCAAACGGGAAGGTCGTTTCGAGAATGGGTCGAAACGGGACGGGTTCAAACGGGAAGGTCGATTTGGGAATGGGTCGAAATGAAACGGGTTCAAACGGGAATGGGTTGTTTCGGGCTACACCCTATAAATCAGGTAGCGTCCGCTTTCCGAGGTGCTCGTAAATGTTCTACAGGAATTGCAGCCAGCCATTGGTCCCGATCCCGTTGATATTTCGGAAACTCTGTCGCACAATGCCACTTTTTTTCGGACGCAGGACGTGTGAGCCAGCTCTTCACGCAACATCTTGGGTGTATTCTTTTCGGAGCCCATCATGAAAATTAACCACGGGCACTCGCTACTCATCTCCAACTCCTCAATGTACAAAACAACTCATCTTGGAGTACAGAACAGCGAGCGGAACAAACATAACTGCAAAAGAATCGCAAACAGTGCCCGCTAAAGCCGCATGTCGTCTGCTACGCCGAGGGAAAAAAAAAGAGAGAAAAAAAGCGCACGGTCGGGTGTAGCCACGTGACTTCCGCCACTCCCGCTATCCTCTCCACTTCTCCGTTTCGGTTTCGGTTTCGCGCAGTTGCGTTTTTTGGCTTTATTAAAAAAATACGCTACTCTGTTGCAAAATATTAATTGGGTAGTCCTCCGACACCATAATGAAGCGCCTGGCAAAAAATGAAAAAAAATTTTTGGGGGGTGTCAGTGTCCCTTTAAGAAGTTCTTTGGCCTGCAGTATGTTCTAAATAAAAATAAAAATAAGTACATGGGCTGTTGTATATTTTATGTAGTTGAATTAGAAATCTGATTCAAATTGCCTTTGGTACTTGATTCAATTTCAAGGACATCTTCACTAATCAAACTATATATTCAGATTTATTGGGCCATCTTAAAGGGACACTGCAACAAAGTACTAGCGCCTATTTCATTGTTTAAATGTCAACCATGTTCTGGCCGCACCACAAAGACACCAATTGTTTGCTCGAAAAGACACCGCAGCCTTTTTTTAAACGAATAAACTGATTGTGTTATGTTTCAGATTTTGCTGTATGAGTAATGTTTTTGGGTTTGGCAGCGTCCCGCCTATCGCACCAGTTTTTTCTTTGTGAGCTCCAAATTTCGGTTCAGTATCTTTTTAAAAACCTGATGATTGATTTGTTTGTTTTGCATTTAACGGCTAGTATTTTCCAGAGGGGTTGTAAAGCTTTTTAAAATCCGTGATATGGCATCAACAATACCTGTGAATAAGAAAACTGCTCTGTTGACATAGTCTTGTGAGGTAAAAGAAAAGTAATTTTGATGGATGCATCAGTTGATGCATCAGTTTTCAGTGTGATGAGTGCTTTGTCTTTGTGCATAGTGCACTGAATTTTCCAAAGCCATAATTTTCTTTTATGTCACCTCAGCCATTTTTAAAAGGGTAGGAGGAGTATTGGTAGGTGGCTAGTTCTTTTCTTTGTGGATATATCATGTTTTCATGACTCCTCACATAAGCCACATGTTTGTAAAAATGACAGAAAGAAAAGTTTGTGTAGCTCACATGTTTCTTGCGGCACACTTGAGCAGTGTGTGTAGCCACAGAGCAGTAATTCCGTAACAAGGAAAGGCCACACATAAAACGATTTTGCCCTATTGTCTTTGAGGTTTGTTCCCATAACTTGGTAAATATTTTTTGCAGCATAGTTTTTGTTCCAAGGACAAACAGAGCAGAGAAAAGGACGAAGATAGGATGAATTACCTCGGCCTGTTATCATTCTTTTCGTTGCTTTGCTTTTATTTTTGTAGCACAACTAGCACACTCTTTCATCAAGTTTTTTGTTTGTTAACCATAAAATGTTTCCTTGCAGCTCAGAATTTGCTTCGTAAAAGTCAACCTAAATTGTCCAGCAAATTGACAGATGAGAATGGGAAATTGGAATCATTCTGATACATGCCTGTTTCCTAGTTTTTTTTTTTTTTTTTTTTAATTTGTATGATATTTGTTTAATTGGCATTCATTGTGTGGGCCATTAATTTTTCTTAAACTGAACGGGCCCTTTATGACATCTACACCTCTTTTCACCTCAAGAACCATAGGAAAAAAAGTCCGGCTTCTCGCGGATGATTACTAATTTTCACCTTTAGGTGGAGATTGAAGATATATTTAGTAGCATTTTGGAGTGGATACACGTTATCTTATCAAGGAGTACACGTTTCAAACGCCAAAAGCATCGCCTGTGCCTCTGACAACCAAATCTGGCGAGAACTATTTCGCGCGAGCGTATGAACAATGCGCAAAACTTACTGTTTTCTTGAGGTGAAAACGGGTATAGGGTATTTTGAATGCTAAGGTGTTTTGTTTTTTTCTATTGTACAGTGCTCCAATTTTTTTGGTACCTCAGGCCTGTAGCCATCGGCCAAACATGCACAGCTATTGTGATGTCGAGTTCTGAAGTTGGGGTGCTCTTGGCAACCCATGAAATACAAAGGCGTACCTATAATCCTTATTGCGAGCTGTAGCATAGCTTCCCGTACACTGACCAAGCTTGTAAGTTCAGCCCCAGAGCTGGTCGGCAAAGCTGGGAGAGAGGGACGAAGCAAGGCCGGCAAAGAGTGTCACAGAACACACAGTGGCGAGTTCGAGTTTTAATGCGAATAGCATTCTTTGGATACTTCACGCACTTTTCGTCTATGTATCTATCTATCTATCTATATATCTATCTGGCTATCTAACCTCTTACGCCGCGGGTCGATAAATAAATAAAAAAGACCGGCGCCGGCTGGGGATTCGAACCGTTGACCCTTTGATCAGCAGGCAGACGCGCTAACCACAGAGCTATGAAGGCAGTCATTCAACGCACTCTAAACACTTGTTTATATCTTTACCATAGCGCGCGTTACAGCGCTGTCACGAGGGCTCATTGCGCGCGTTCCATGCGCGAGGCTCAGCTCACTCTGACTCGCCGCTAGCTCACCCTCTCCCGCGCTCGGGAGAGGGTGATGCGCGGCCGTGCTCACGCCTCACGAGAGCGGAATGAGCCCTCGTGCATGGAACGCCGCGCACCGGTAGCTGTGACAGCGCTGTAAGGCGCGTCCTATGGTAAAGATATAAACAACCGTTTAGAGTACCGTTAGTTGAGACTAGCTGAGACGCCAGAAAGTCTGGTCGGTACCATTTTGAGTGTTTGTGCGTATGGCGCGTGCTTTGCTCGCCTTCCTAAGTGACACAAACGCACGTGCTGGGCTGCGGAGATCGTGCGCAGGGCTGTGAAAGTGTCCAACAAATTTAGAATCGCCTCAAGAGTGGGCTGGCGTATCTAGAGTGTACCGGCCACCTGACGAACGCGCATAACTCCGCACCGTTTGATGCTATTCGCATTAACGTAGATAATCATTCCCAAAGGATGGGTTCTACTGATTTTCTCAATAGTTAACCTCCTTTCCCAGCAGCGCACGTGCCATCACTGTATCAGTATCATATTGGCTTCGCTCCTCGTCTCCACCAGTTTCATTCCTCCTTCACGTCCCCTCCGTGGTGAAGGGAACAGTTCTGTTTTTCAGTTACGCCGCTTGCGCTTCTGGTCTTTCTTTCTCCTTCCTACTTTACAGCTTCCAGTTAGGCTAATGTTCCGGCACTGAATACACAGGCTTAAGTCAGTACAGAGGAGGCTATGCCCATAGCCAAAATGAATGTTATCTCATCTAGCTGGTGAGATCAGTAGCTATAGTTCATACTAATACAAGTACGACAAGTCTGGAGTCTCGATTGAACGTCGGAACGCTCGTCTGGCCTGCTTTATTTTTATTACAAAGATCTGTTTCCGAGAGCTTGGCAAGGGTCATTTAAATGCCGAATGGGGAGGTAGTTATCCTTAACCTTTTGGTACATTTTGTGCTTGAGAGCTTGGCATGGGTTGTCGTTGTCAGAGCTGTAGACACCAGACCTTACCTATAGCTTCATAAATTTGTGCGCGATCTGATCTCATTTTACTACACTTCAATTTAAATGCAAACATACCAGACACTACAAGGGCAAGCTCCGGGGCTTTCAGCGTCCCAACTGTGCACGTGTGCTCATGCGGCGCAAGCGTTGGTTCGGGGCAGCTTGCTCCTGCCCGTAGCTTCGACTTCGCTCGCACAAAAAGTTAACCAAACCATCATCAAGGTTCCCCAATGTTGATTGAACTTCTCTGGCCACAGCTAGAGCCACGAAATGAGCTACGCTTATAATCTCGGCACTTCGTTCCCTGGTTTTCTTGCAGGCACCGCCATTCTGGTGCTCGGTGCAAGGCGGGCACAATCTGCAGTCTTTACGATTCGTAACTGCGACTTTCCGAGCTTTTGACACTGGTGTTGAGATGCCGGGGCAACATTGTTTAACTGTGTCGCAGACTGTGTTGACATTTCCGGAGGACTGAAAACCATTCCTCGCGATTTCAGGCGAAGCTTCGGACAACTAGCAACAGTGATTGTAAGCTCCAAAATTGTTGAAGTGTCGTTACTCTGGTGTGCAGCTTATCGAGTGGCTCTATCTGCAGCAAGTGTCTCCTTTCTGCCCAGGGCCCTGTACAACCAGTTCCTGGAAGACATGGTGATCTCTCACGACTGTGGCAGTCCAGAGGGCCTTCCCGACGACCACGTGAGTTCCTTTGGGCATCGAGCCTTTCTAAAAGTGCAGTCGAACCAGTACCACCTGAAAAATGAGACCTGCGCATGACGTTGTCGTTAGTGGATCCCCAATCTGCCCAAAGCGACAAACACGCTCGAGATCTGTCTTGGCGCTGCCGTGTGTTAGCGTCACACTTGTTGTGAAACGCTGAAAGACGCGCTGACGGCGATGCTGGTGCAGTGGGGGGCGCTGCATGAATTCGTTAGTGGTGACGTTTGGGGGGGGGGGGGAAGAAAGGTGCAAGCCTTATCTTTTGAGGTGATACCGGTCTAACTGCCACACCATCGCATCACACTCGGTAAACCCCTTCTTCTTGGCATCTGTTTCATGGGTAGCACGTCCATATTGATGTAGCATGTGCATACAGTGGTGGATGTTTAGTTTGAAGCAAACAATGTCTTTGCACAAGTATTTTTCCATTAAACATAGAATAAGGATGGATATAAAATAATGAGGTATTTTTAAAGGGACGGTAAAGGTTTTTTAATTACTGAACGAATGGCTTTTTATATTGACATAAGGGCAGGGCAGATAGGGGTGAACCAACATAAGAAAAGTACCCATGTGGTACTCCTATTATTCCCATTATTCCCTCATTCTTTCTTCACGTCGTGGTTGTGCTTTCAGTTTCCATGCTTGATACGTGAACTTTATTTTTACAGTCCAGAACCTTTTTTTCATCTTATCTAAATAGATGTAGTAATAGTGCCATATATTCTGGTGTATAAGACGCACCCCCACTTTTCGCAAGTTTCTCAGTAAAAATGAGTATGTAAGACGCACCTGTGTATAAGACGCACCACCAAAAATTTTGGAAAAGAAATGTGTCTTATACATCGGAAAATATGGTCATATTTATTTTGGGAGTGTCGCAATGTCGCAGAAAGGCATGTGGCCCATACTATGAAAGCCCGCTCCGCCGCATCTACTGATGATGTGATGAGAGTGGAGATGCATGATATTCCTAGAAAACCATTAAATAGGCAAGGAGTGCATGCCAATGCACACATAACCTGACCGGCCCAGAGCAAGACACATGACCAGCAGCTGATTCCAGCCGCATCACCACATTTCTTAAAATTTGTGTTCCTTCCTCCACATTTCTTAGAATTTGTTTTTCTCAAAATTCAGGGAGCAGCTAGACCAACTCAGAGCCTTACAAGATCAGGTCATGAGCATTTTTAGCATGCCTTTAGATTTCTCTTGCCCTCTGTATATCTCACGGATAAGATAGCTCTACTAAGCTTGCTAGGGATCTCATCTTTTCAGAGTGATAAACGGCACTGTTTGCAGGCATGTCAGAAACGCCTTGTCGGCAACCTTTGTTAGTGCGTGTGCATGAACAAATTCTGCTTAGTTGAGCATGCTTTACATAAGTATTAGGTTGTTCCACATCAGAGCATTGGTTGCTTATGGACATGAAAATAAAGACGTGATGATAATTATGGTGATGATGATGAAGCGTTACTGCAGGAGATTGCTCGGGTAACCTAAAAGCTAACCTTTTTGTAGGCAAAAAAGATACACAAGTCATGTTATCGGACTAAGCCATGGCAGGGTGCACAAATTGCATGCAACTTTTGTGCCAGGTTGAGTGCGTTCAACTTACTTAGGTTTTTCTCTTGACGTGGTTTGTTTTGCATGCAGCCCCTGAACTGCAACCCCAATTCCAAGTGGCAGGTGTTCTTCAAGGACAATGACGTTCTCCTTCAGATAGACAAGGATGTGAGGTGAGCAGGGGTGGATCCAGAACTCCGTCTTGGGGGGGGCAGAACATTTTTAGGGATACTATTCTTTCATTCTTTCTTGTGCGAGGGGGTCCACCCATGTCAAATTGCCCTCCGAGAAGGGTGGAGGAAGGGGGTCGACTTTGTTTGGGGGGGGGGGGGGCCGGCCCTCTCCGTCGCCCCCCCCCCCGTGGGATCCGCCACTGAAGGTGAGCTTAAGTACAGCTGCAACGGAAAAGAGTAGCACAAGCGACCGACGACCGGAGCGGCAAAATAGCGACACGCGGCGCTATTGTTCCCGAGCGCGCCGATAGCGAGAGTGACAGTCACGTTCCATGTCTCAACGCGGGGGCGGCCGGCAGAAAGCAGCCCATCCTGAAGCCCGCATTTTAAAAGCTATCTTATCCCTCAACCCTCTGCCGGCCACCCCCGCACTGAAACATGCAACATGACTGGCACTCTCGCTATCGGCGCGCTCGGGGACAATAGCGCCGCGTGTCAGCGATTTTGCCGCTTCGGTCATTGGTCACTCGTGCTACTCTTTTTCCGTTGCAGCTGTACTTTTCGGGAATTGCTTGTTTCTTTTGTGACATGGCGGCATGGCATAGGTCATGTCACAGCGTCCGCAAAAGTTGCTATGAAAACTGCCGCACGGTGCCCGTTTTCATCGCTCATGTCTCCCCTGCTTAATAGTCCACATTAGTCAACTTCTTGGTCTGATGAACAGACTTAATTTTGTTTTTAGTTGTCAAGTGCAGTTTAAACGGTCCATGATCAAGAACATTTTTGAGAGATAAATAAACTTATATCACACATTTCAGAAATGTTTCGTGTGTGGCATACCTGCTTATGATCAGTAGGCCTACGTAGAGGAAATCATCAAATACCTGCTTTGTATGTCTAGCCATTCATAAGGCAAATCATAATTTTGTCTTGTATCATATTTAAATTAATTTCTGATAATTCAAACAAAATTTGTGGTTTCCTGGAGTTTGAAGTAATGAGAGTATGTTGGCCAAAGAACACAAAGATTTTACGATTCTAGAGGCATAGGCAATATTGCCGTGTGCATGGCCGAGAGGAAACGGATGTGGCTCACATGCAGTCGTCCGGAATTCAATGCCCGGCCCGGACATTACTTTTATTAATTCACTTTACTCTGTACTTCTATCAGATTCATGTTTACTCTTACCCCGAAATGTTCAACGCTCGAACATTCTAGGCCGAATGTTCGAGATACTGAGTGTAATGGATTATAAGAAGGCCAGCATGGCCTTGCCGAGGCAATCTCGCTCTAGCCAGCTGTCACGCCTGCACCTCGATGCTCACTTCTCCTTTCTCAACGCTCATTCTTTCTTTTGTTTCTCGCACAAGTTTGCCAATTAAGCATTTAGCTTCAATTTCACATTTGTCTATCCTTTTTCATCCTCAACAATATTGCGTTGGGCCCAGCATACTTTTGACCTTAACCTACGAGGTGAAAAGTGTCCTTGTCTTACAATCCTTTTGCCAAAATGGTAAATTGCTCAGAGCCACAGCGAGCAGTATGCATTTCAGGGTCTGATGACTGGCAGTACCCAATGGAGCGTAAAGATAAACCGACCAATAAAAACCAAAGTAATGGTAGATGAGGCTTTTATTATACAGTCGACTCTCATTAATTCAAACTCGAGGGGGCCGAGTATTTGTTTGAATAAAGCAAAGTTTGAATTACTCAGGTAGTTTCTTCCCATAGAGACGCATAGGATGGGACCTGCACGTTAGTTTGAATTATCCGCAAGTTTGAATTAAGAGATTTTGAATTAACGAGAGTCGACTGTATTTGATAATCTTCAAGAGGCCTCGAAGGCTTCATATTTACTCGGAGAAGCGTGTGTGCATATGAATTAGACAATAAGAATGAAAATTCATACTTTTGGCTGAGATGACTGTTTTATGTCAGCGGATGTTAAGGTTGTCAAAATTATTCCCCACTCCTTTGCTAAAGCGTGCCAGGTGTCCTTCATTGGTTTGGCACATTACCTCCCAGAATTAAACTTACTTTTCCTCGTAAGCCCGGAAGTGAACTTTTATTAGATTGTGCATGCGTGTGCTCATGGTAAAATGTTTAAGAGGATGAATTATCAATATTGGAGATACAGTTCGAAGTATGCCTTTGTACTGAGGGCTACGAAAGGTGTACCCTACACAGGAATGCGTTGTTCCTTTTATCAAGCAAGGGATGGATTTTCATACTACTTACTGTCCAAGTGATTTAGCCCTGAATGCATTTCAGGACTCGTTCCTAAGTTTAAAGCATCGCAAAAAGTCGTTACAAAAACATGATAGCATGGCCAAGTTTCCCTCGGCACCCACCAGGTGTCCTTACGAGAAACACCTTGCCCCTTGCCAGGAACTGAAACCCAAATCTTTTGCTCCGTAGTCTGATGCTCTACTCCTTGCGCCAGCCAAGCAACTTGTATGAGTGTTGTTACAGCTACTATGTGCTCGTGTTGCGGCAGAAATCCGAACGTGCCTTGGTGCTTTGCATACATCAGATTGACGCAAATTATGTCGTGTTTGTGTCTGCATTCCTAACAGTATACACCAACTCATGTTTACAAACAAACCGGAGCGCCCGGAGCGCCCCTAGCGGACGCCACCGGCGCCGCGCATGCGCGATGGGGTGTGGGCAACAAGCTCGCCGTCGCCCATAAACAAACCATTGAAATGCGATGTTATCGGCGTCGGTGTGAGTCCCCCTGCCCTTTATCGCTTTCGAATTGTTGATTTTACGTCTTCCTGACAATGTCTGACTACATGAGCGGCGTCAGCGAAATCAACGAAGCTCGTTACACCGCAAAACTTCGCGTGAATAATCTGACATGCGGCGATTCATTCCGCGTGGACGCCGCAGAATGTACGCTAAAGCCTGATTCACATGATGAGATTTCGCTCGCAATTTTCAGTCGCGACGTCGCTCGGGCTGCAAAAGCGTGAACCGCAGCTGAGGTGGTCGACGTCGATACTGAAAATCGCAAGCAGAATCGGACGAAGTGAATCAGGCATAACAAGTCGGTGATGGCCGCTGGTAACAATAATCAACATCTCCTTGTATCTACTGTTTACGTCGAGCCTGCTTACCAACCTTCAAACCTAAGTCTTTTGAGGCCTGCACTTACTTCTTAACGCAAGTACCGGGCCAACATTTGGTCTACGGGCCGGTGTCGTCTAAAAGAGCAGACGACAAGCAGAAGCGTTTGAAAGAGCAGACGACAGTTCGAACGATCAGACGGCCGTTCGAACTTCAAGACGCGCTGAACGTAGTCCGCAGGTGGGCCGTACAACTTGAGGGTTTTCCGGCGTTCATGTTGGAACAAAACAAATAAATCTGATGACCACAAGTATCCGTGAATTCAACCCAAAGTGCTTCCCGCCCAAGCAATTGTGGTCCGGCGGCGGCTGGTTTGCCACATATTCATGTTCTCGGACGAACCGAGAACATGAAAACTGATCTTCAAACCTTTCTCGACTCTTTTGGCACAGCCCCAGTCGCGGCGGTTTGACGAAAAGGCATGTTTTCGTCAGGTTCCTTTCAAAACAACGCAGGAATACACGCCTCACATGGGGCCTTCCGCCCACAGCCCCAGACCGGAAGTGCGACCGACGCGCCACCACCGCGCCGTGACGTAACAGAGATGAGTTCGTGTATACAGTCGCCGACCGTTTTCTCGGACTCCGATAATTCGGACTCGTTCGATATTTCGGACCTAAAGGCGGAACCGTGACTTACTCCATAGAAATAGTGCATATTCACGACCAATGTTTCGGACAGCTTGAAGTCCGAAAGTTCGATTATTCGGACAAAATCGTCGCGAGCGATCAGCGGAAAACACCATCGAGAAGCGGCCATTTTGAATTCTATGATGGCTGCAAACGGATTGGCTTGGTTTGGCAGCGCTACTTGAGTACTCCTGAACCCTACCGCTAGGTGGCGCTATGCTAGCCCTTTTTTACATTTAGCTGCACGTGATCATCATCATCATTATTATCATTTTGCTTTGTTTTTCCGGGTCTTCGCGTCGCCAGTCGCCATTTTGCACTCGTGGATTTGCGCTTGTTATCTCGTTCGGACAGCGCTGGCTTGGACATCATGGCCCCATCTGTTGTTCTGCTGCTGCGTGTGTCGTTAAGAAGCGCAGAAAATATTCGACCGTAGTGCTAGAAAAGAAGGCAGTGGTTCTCAAGCTAACAGAAAGTTGCCGAACGCAAACGGAGGCGTAACCTGAAGCAAAGCACTATTTACGGCTTCTTTAAGCCCACTTGGAAGTAATAAAGGCAAGTTTTTCAATCTGCTGATTTCTCGGACTGCTCTATTATTCGGACGTTTTTTCGGTCCCTGCGAAGTCCGAATAATCGGTCGGCGACTGTATATCCCAAAAGCCAAGCAGGCAAAACTGGCGAAACAGTTTCAAACAGGTTGAGACAAGCATGCAATGCATTGTGTACCAGCCGGCTTTTTTTATGCTTGTTTAGGTCCTTCTCATCAGCGACACTGAATGTTTCTTGTGATGGCACATCATCTCAAAAACCCGCGTTAATGTCGAAAAAAACATCGCTCGCGGAGTATCAGCTAGTGGAATTGTGAAATTGCCATACTTAGTGGACATTTAGTTCATGAATCATGATGCTTGCTGTCTTCAATTCAACATAAGTGTACAGCTTGTTTTCAAGATAAATATTCTTCTCCGCACGATTGAGTATTCCAGTATCCCGAATCTCTGTGCACCGGTACTATGTCTTGGACCAGTGACCTCTAGCGGAGGAGTGATGTGGAGCGTCGTCTTGTGTGCAGGCGTCTGTGCCCGGACATGTGCTTCTTCCAGCGTGCCACGGATTACCCCTGCGAGCGGATCACCAAGGACCCCGGCGTGCAGAGTCTGAGGGAGAGGGTGCAGCGTACCATGCTGCACTCGGCCAACGTGACACGCTCGCGCATGGGCATCACCAATGTGTGTATACACTCGAGTTTCAAATATGGATAAAACACAACTCAAATATGAATCAGATACAAACTGAATACGAGTCGAATAAAGATCAAAGATTAATCGAATACAGAGACTCCCTTTAAGGCAAACAGGAATGGACCTTGAAAATGTGTTTGGCTTATCAGAAGTGCAGCTTAAGCAGAAGTGACCAAAATATATTACTGGATGTGTCTAAATTAGAGTTACTGTCTAAAAATTGAATTTAACAATGCTGCAATAAAGGCCCACTTGAAAAGAAATAGTTATTTAGCTTCTTACGATAAAAAGAAACATAACTTTGTTTCACGCAGCACTTTGTCTCGCACACCAGTTATGATAAAAAGAAACGTGGCTCTGTTTCACATACCACAGTCCTATTCATGGCAGGTTGGCACCCCGCACCCCGTGCTTACTGGATCCACGCAAGAAGAAGGGATTCCAACTCCTTGTACGCAGTCGTGCGCACCCTCTTTTGTTTTAGCCAGAAGTCGCATCCATTGGCCATTGAAAGTGTCCAGGATTCTATCCCCATCTTTGATCATACCTGGATACCTGATAACATGCTCTTTGGAATGCGGAACTTGCCTGCCAGCAATTCCTGTCTTTGACAGCTTAGCCCCCTTTATCTCTTTTACAATTTCAAACTTTTTTTGTGGTTGAGGTGATTGATAGTGCAATCTCTTCTCACATACAGTACAAACCAGTGTGTCGAACCGAAAAAAATACGGGTTCGGTTACGGTTCAGGTTCAGGTAAATTTATTTTGTTCCGGTTCAGTTCCGGTTCGATTAATTCGATCCGCGAACCGGTTCGCGAACCGGTTCGGGGCGCTGAACTGGTTCGCGAACCGGTTCGGAAATTATAAATGACAAATTGCAACATCAAAATAAATTACAAATAAAACATCTGAAATCAGCACATACGAAACGGGATACATCGTCGAAACTAGTAGTGCATAACGTTTATAAAAGCCTGTAGCCAATGCAAGCGGCAAACAACGACTGTCTGATGACAGGGCTGTCTGTCACGGGCGCTAACTCCAGCGTCTGCTGAGCGTTGGTTTGAGCGCACGCGCCCGCTTGAGTCCCATGACTACGCTGGGCAGGCGACGGAAGCAACAGAAGCTCGGCAGATCCTTTGTCAAATTCGAAAGTGCGCGCAGCTTCGCTTCTCCGCGAGCGACTAGGGTTTGTATCCCTGTTTTTTTTCCCGCATTTATCGAGTTTCCGGTACGAAAAAATACGGCATGTAAATCTTGACACTTCATAGCTCGATATACTCTGACCGGTGGTTGGGGCAGCGAAGAGCAGATATAATTCATGAATGCTCATTTCAACTGTAAATAAAATTTCTTTCTCTCCCTCAAACATTATCAAACTCCACAGCCTTTTCTTTTCTCATTCCGATGGAAGCAAGCTTCAAGAACTCGCGCGTTCTAGAAACGTGTTATGAAATGAGCACACAGCAGCATTTAGGATTTACGAGATTGTAGGAAAATGAAATCCCGTGACGCGATTTTTGTTTTTTGCACAGCCTTCCAATTCTCTTTTCTTCCGTGCAAGCCGCGACCAGCGCAATACTGGTTCCTATGTCAAGATTCATGGATGCAGCGTTTGTCAAGATTCATGGATGCAGCGTTTATATTCCTAAGACTGAGTGGAGAAGAAAATATGTAAGCGAGGTGTGTGTCAGTTGACGGCACTTAAAAAACAAATGGCATTGATAGCACATTCATTGTCAACAGCGCGTGGCCGAACCGTTTTGACATGAGCCGGTAACCGTTATTTTTTTTCCGGTTCAGTTCCGGTTCGGGTTCATCGCGATAACAATATAACGGTTCGGGTTCGGGTTCAGTTCTGGAAAAATACCGGTTCGGTTCCGGTTTTCGGTTCGGTTCGGATTTCGGTTAGACACCCTGGTACAAACATAGAGCAGCAACTGAAACTCGAAACTGCTCGAACCCTCCCCAAGGAGAGATGTAACCCAAACCGCTGTAACTGCCCAGGGATCTCAAGGGCTGGAGAAAGAGGGCTTTTTTATGCTCTGCCTGTTCTCTTCCACTTCACGGTCCTCTCCCCACCAACTTCATGTTTGTTTCAAGTCATTCTCTCTCTCCACATCTCTCTTTTCAGTTTCTTTCCCCCCCACTTTATGCATCTTGTTCTTGTCTGTGTGCATGCACCTCCACTTTATTTGTGCATTTACTATTTAGTTCCCCCTTTTTTTCCTACCCCCTTGCATTCATGCCTTCATACTTTTAGCATGAACGCTGAAGTTTCCTTCACGCCCTCCCCGGGTATTTGCTCATCCTCCATGTGGCACCATCGCGAGTGTCGCACCGCTGCCGCCACACCGCGATGCACTGCACCTCAAAAGTTTGAGTTAAACAAAATATGTGGTCGATGTAGCTCATGTTAAGCAAATATTTTTACAGCGGAGCTGTTAGGGGCTATGTTCCCCAAGATCGTGTCCGGTACCAAACAAATGTCGACACAAAACTCTGGACAGCTACCACCATCTATGAACGACGGCGGCAATCAGACAACCGGCTTGCCGGCCTTGCTCATAGATGGCGGCAACCTATCCACTCTGGTTTTCACCAAAGTGAGAAGGCTGAATTTCTCTAGGCGTCGTCCTAGATGTCGTCCTCGAGGTCGTCCTTGAGTTCGTCCTAGATGTTGTCCTTGAGGTTGCCTGAGAGGTCATTTTAGAGGCCATCCTGTGAGGTCGTCCTAGAGGTCATCCTAGAAGTCGTCCTTGAGGTCATACTCGAAACGTCGTCCCTGAGGTCGTCCTAGGCGTCGTCCTTGAGGTCGTCCTAGACGTCGTTCCTTGAGGTCATCCTCGAGGTCGTCCTAGAAGTCGTCGTTGAGGTTGCCCTAGACATTGTCCTTTTCCAGAGTCATTCTAGACGTCGTCCTAGATGTAGTCCAAGAAGTGGTCCTTGAGGTCGTCACATCATAGTACAGCTTCGCTGGTCTTCCTTCTTCACTAGAGTAAAAAGGCTGAAAGTTTTTTGTTTTGCATTTATGGGAATCCATCTAAACATTCACACGTTTGGCATATTCGGGAATTCAGCTAAAGTGAGTTTGTCTTAATGGGAGTCTACTGCAAGTAGAAAACCAATTTCAAGTACCAAAGGCAAGTCTCAAGAGTAGCAAATTCTCAACTGAGGTACGAGGTGAATATTTCGCATTTATTATGACTAGGTCATGCGTGGGCATCACCATCACGACTGCATACTTGAGTCTAAGATTTTTAATATAGATAGAATACACAGAATACAAATTGATTACAAGTTGAATATGAATCAAGTATGGATTGAATACAGATAATGTAAGAGATTGAATGTTGAATGTGGAAATAATAGAAGTGGAAAGAGCAGCAAATTCCTGAGTTAGGTATGAAGCGAATATGTTGCGCATTTAATACGATACTCTTGCGTAAAGGGCATCACCAACGTGAGTGCACTCGAGTCTAATGTTCAGATTACATTGAATATGAATTGAAAACGGACAGAAGACTATTAATGTATGTCTCTTCCTTGTCCGTGTTTTTTTTGCGCTTTTAAGTCCTCCAGATCATAATGAACCAATTAACCCAATCCAAGGTTGTTAATCATGTAGATAATTTCCTTTGATTACCAAAGGTGCACGTAATGGAAAAAGTCGCAAGAATGGCAGATTCTTGGGTGAAATATGACTTGAAGGTTGCACAATTATTGCTGCCTTCGCCTAAGCTATACTCTTACTTTGTGTTGGCTTCTGTGCAGATATCCCTAAATGCAGGACGTCCAGCGCAGTACGAACGGCTTCCCCAGGGGCAGGAGGCCCACTGGGAGGTTGTGGAAGCGAATCCTCTTCCTGTACGCCAAGCTCAACCCTGGTCTGGGATATGTGCAGGTTTGTCTCTCTCTGCCTTCCTGTCTCCCTTCAGCTCTCAAGCCGTTCTGCACTTAGTTACGTGCACAAATAGATAGCCTTTCTGCTGTTAACACTGGAAAGTGTTTGGCTAGGTGAGAAGTAAGGCTTTAGCAACTTTCAAGGTAGCCCCTTGGAATGACTGTAGATACCGTGATGGGGTCGTCGTCAGGCATCACCATCATCATCTTTGATGGCTCGCATGGTCCGACCGGATGTTGTGGGCCAGTTGGAATATAAACATCTTTGAGACTGGTGACTGAGTCTGTCTTCCTCCCTGCTGCATCTCGGAGGGCATCTTGTTTTCGCGTACGTGTGTGGGAGCGCACTAACATTGACAACAAAGAAGGGTCCCATGAGCGGACGCCTGGGCCAGATCAAACTCTATGGTTTCAACGATCTGCCGATGTTCCGTTGGTACAATGAACTTACCTTGTTGCAAGTAGTTGTACGTAGATTTAAGAGCTTCAGCAACCTCTTGAACAATGTCCAACTATGGCAACGAGTTTCGAACGGGCCTCTGAAGTCAACGGATGCAACTCCGAATCTGCTGCGATGACGTACCAAGTACCACAGTTCGACGACGTGAAAGGTAAGTGGACTTCGTATATTATCCGCATTGAGTCCTACTTCAAGGTCAACGGCATCATGAACGATGTAAAGAAAAGAGCACTTCTCATTTTGGCGCTGGGGTCAAGAGCAATCTACGTCTCGAGTGGGCGTTGTGCGCCAAGCAAGGTTGAAGAGCTAACCTACGCTCAAGCGATTGAAATTCTCGAATAATTTTACGCACGAAGACCGAGTGAGCCGCTGAAGGCTTCAAATTTTTCACGAGGGTTCAGAACGAGGATAAGTCATCTCGGCAGTTCATCGTGGAACTTCGGCAGCTGGCCGATAAATGCAACTTCAGGGACATGTTAGATCGCACGCTACTGAGACAAGATGGTGTGTGGAATTCGAAATGTTGACGTTCAGAAGGCACTGCTTTCTAGGGCCAAGTTGGCATGGCAGGAAACGGAGAACATTGTGCTTGCAACAGAGGCTGCAAGACAAGGTGTCAGGCTCATGGAGCTTTCAGACGTGAAGTTGGAGCTGAGAATTGCAAAAGCTGGCGGGTAAGCGGCGACTGACATCGCCAAGGCAGTACAGCGAGAAAAAGGTGGATCATCGCTAGCGTGCGAACGGTTTGGCAGCAAGGAACACTCCGAGATGGCCTGCACGTTCAAGAATTCCGAGTGTTTTCAGTGTGGAAAGAAGGGACACATCGCAAGAATGTGTTGCTCCAAGGGCAAGCGAGGACAGAGGACGTTCGCACTGACCGAGAACTCCGTTGAGGATTGCGACACTGCATTTTCGTCGCAGCTGCTGTCCGTGAAACAGAATCCGATTGAGGAGAACAAGATCGTTCGACAAAGGCACCTTAGCCCAATCATGCCTATCCCAATATTTTTCAGCGAAAGAAAGTGAAAAAGCATTTAATTTTTTTTTTACGGGAGTCCACCGTCGGGTAGAGTTTGTGGCTGTAAGAAATCAAACTTTTTCCTCCCTGACACTCGTGTTTTTCTTTGCAGGGCATGAACGAGATTATCGGTCCTATCTACTATACATTTGCTGCTGATCCCAATCCGGGAGTGGAAAAGTAAGCCATGCTTCCCTGTTATGTACCACAATGTACCAAGGCAAAGCTCTTTGCTGGGATTGCGAGTTATGTGCTACTTTTTCTGCTAATCGCTGATATGCAGGCCCAAATGTTCAAATCCTGCCGGAGGACTGAAGTCTTCTATAGCGGTAGCTGTTAGTGCCCTTTCCTGCCAAAAGTTGCTCATGTACGGATTGCGAAACCCCACTCTACAACAGAGGCACTGCTCTCGCTCTCCTTGTCGTTCCTCACACACGACAAGGCTCTCTCTCTATTTCGCTCCCTCCTCTCTTCCCCTCGTAGGCCGCTGTTGTTTTTGCTCTGGCGACGCTCTCCCTTTCTTCTCCCACCTCACCCCTCTGGTAGCCGCCGCTACGAAATACCCACATGGTTGCACTGTGCTAGTGCCTCCTCCACACTTTCAGTGCCTGGCAAAGGAGTGAGAAAACAATCAGCACGCCGCCGTCGTCGCAAGTGCAATGTTTTGCCGCTATGAGTGCCACTGAAACAGGGTCGTTTGAATACTAGATAGATTGGATGGATGCCATGTATCCATCTGTCCTTTCTGGTTGTTCTGAATACGCATGCAGTATGCCAGTGCCGTGCCACCCGCGCATTCTGAAAAGCATATGGCCATGAGGAAATTCTGACACCCTGATTAGCCTTTTTCGGAAGAAGCAAACGGCGTGTGTTTCGGTGTACGCTGCATACCTTAGTGTAGCACGACGTCGCATCAATGTCCAGTTTTTTCGGCGGATCACGGCAAGCCACTTTTCTTCCAAATCAATATCAGCGGGGACTTCACGAAAAAAAGTCCCTACAGTCTTCTTTTTTTCATTCAAATTGCATCGGGGCACACAACAGCAGGTCATTTTAACAAATTGCGGCGACACGCAGGTAGACGATATTGAACACCGAGCGACAAATGCAAAACAAACATTGGGCTGCCGAAGCGGACGACGTGAACACAGCACATGCGTAGAGAGCATAGATTTAAGAGAGGCAGCAACTGAAACCGTAGAGAGCGTTTGCAAGTGCACCTGCATTGCATTGTCATGTGGCAAAAAGAAAAGCGGCGGAAAGGCTGAGACGTTCGCAGATGATAAACACTTTCTTCTCCTTGCAGCGCATCTGCAAACGTGACTATATGACCTCGATCAAGCAGAGGCACACTATGCGTAATGATGATGATGATGTACCCTGTTAGCCTAGCGCCCTCACGCGGTCGCTACGAGCGGGGGAAGCGACGGCCTTAAGGGGTCCTTTTTGCCAGGCACTGAAAGTATATAGGAGGCAATGGCTGTGCAGACACGCTCACTCGCCTCCCCACTGCCACCGCCCACGTTCCGTTCTCGTGTGCTCTCCGCACCTCCACAGAGCAGCTCGCATACATACTTTCACTTCTTCTACCGCAGGTGTGGTCACGGCCGTTTTCGTTCCGAAAGAGTGTTTCAGCCAAATGAAATGCATGGCTCTGTCTCCTTCTCCAACACATGCAACATTTCGCATAATCGTTCCCCCAAAGCACACATCTACATCCCACATCCTACATCTATCCTACATCAATTCCACTGAAAGCAAAGGATGCATTGCAAACATTGTGCAGCACACAGGCTGAAAGCAAATGTCCATCAACATGCCTTTATACAACGCAGCAGCTACCGCTGTCAATCGCAGCACACTTTGGGTGGTCGTTTGCAATTGTTTTATGTGGTTCCCTATGGGCGTAATGGCTTTCGGTGTCGTTACAGCCAAACATTCTTGCGAAACATTACAGGACTCTAAAGAAATTGGCTAATAAAACGCCTTCTGTGTTAAAAGTTATAAGCGGTTTTTGTGAAATTTTAAATGGGAAATTAGCGGCCCACGGTGCGCTTGAATACATGGAGCTGAATACCGAAAACTGGCAAAAACGAGTTGCACTTTCTCATTAACTTTTTCAGAAAATCACTTATAACTTTTGAATGCAGTAATAGCTATAGCTCATTGCAACTCAAGAAGGTAAGGCAAGGAAAAGGAAGGCCGGGGAGAAGGAAGCAGGTGGAACGCTGGAGAGGAGAGGAAGAAACCTCCTCCTCTCCAACGTTTTGCCTGCTTCCTCCTCCCCAGCCTTCCTTCCCTAGCCCTACCTTCTTGAGTTGCAACGTACTATAGTGCTGAAATTTCGGCATCTGGTTTGAACTACTAGCACTATTTTTGTGCAGAGAATGGGCGTTCGGCCAAGCATTCTAGTTTATTTTTGCCGTGAGAAAAGCACCGTAAATTTTTGTGGGAACATGCTGTAAAAAAATGGTTCTGTTCTCTTGTACGATGTGGGCCCAATGGCTCTAACCTATAAATAAATTGCTAAAATCAGCTTTGCATTCTTTTACACTGTAACTTGCCATAAAAGTGAGGCTAGCTAGTTGTCAGAACTCAGGACTATCAATCACCACCACCGCCGCTAGGCAACCCTGTCCTCGTGGACTGCTGGAAGCTCTCACAGGCACTTCCCCTGGCAAGATCGTCGCCCGACACGGCGCGACTCACATGCTGTATTTTATACGCTGGAATAAGCATGCCCCCTGTTTAATCAATCTGACCTGGACCATGACAGCTGGGGAATTTGTTATATTGCTACAAGAGATATTGAAGGAAAAAAGTGCCTCAATCAAAGGTTCCAAATCAAAACCAATATTTACCAATGGCTTTAGGAAGCTAAGCCTTTTTCGAGATAAAGTGAAGGAACATTCTTGTGAATTATGAGCATTCAATAGGTCAAAAAAAATAAGAACAAAATCGTCATTTTTTTTTTTACTTTTTTGTGTTCAAGTCAAACGTCCTAATGACCCACAACATTTTTCCCTTTGATTTTAAAAAGAAAGTAATTGAAAAATTTTGTTTTGTATTGGCAACTTCTGATTAAAACAGGTTTGTCCTTCAATAGTTTTACAAAACAAATCCGCCGCCTAACCTCACTTCAGCGATGAATTACATGTTCGTAGCGTGCAAAGCTGATCGTTATGATTAGGGGTGTCGTGAACTTTTGTCGAACCGGATTTTCGAACTTTCAGGGTTCGACCGTGTCGAAGTCGAGTTCCGACGAACCTTCAAAACTTTTCACCAGATTCGACCGGTTCGACTTTGTGGACAGTGTAGCCAGACCTTGATACAAGCATGTCTAGGTTTGGAGAACTTTTTTTTATGCAAAGGGTTATTTTATTTTATGAACAGTTGCACATAAAAGAAACCAATTCTAATTACTGTACAAGTTAATAACTTAATTTTTTGTAGTGTATTAACTGAAATAACCAATCAGCGCTGCCCTTAATTCATCCCTTAGCCATCACCATCCAATCCAAAGCCAACTGGCCAGACTGTCGCGCATGCGCACACCAGTCGAACCTCAATACAAGGTTCGTCGAACATTCCACTAAAAGTTCGGAAAAAGTCGAACCTGGTCGAACTCGAACCTCGGCCGGTTCGCGACACCCCTAGTTATGATCTATTCAATGTGGATTAGAGCCAGTGGGCCCACGCTGTATAGCGTTAGTTGCTGAATTGCATAAAGCCTCCTTCACTATAGACATTTGCAAGCAACCATGCTTCAGAAGCTTTTCGGGCCATCGTGGGTAAAGTTTGGGTGCAGCGTGGAAACCGTAAGTGGATAAGTTTGTGTGCCAGGCTGCCAACCGTGGGTGGAGAAGTTAGGGTGTCAGCTTGGCAACCATGGGTGGAGTAGTTCGGGTGCCAGCCTAGCAATCGCGGGTGAAGGAGTTTGGGTGCCAGTCTAGCAACCACAAGCACACTTTAGCAAGACTCGACTATCGTACTGCCTACACACAATGGCAGCAAGATGGCAGACGACCAGAGGACAGACTTGCGAACCGGTGTAGTCACTGACAGGATGAGCCTCCAGAGTAAGCTTCCTACCTCCGCTTCGACGTGTCTCTAGCCTCGAGCGTGCACGTGCAGTCAAAGAAGCTGGGAGGCAACAAGCCCCCGCTGGAGGCCGGGCTTGAAAGGGAACTTCGCTGCCATTTTCCCTCTGTCGGCGAGTATAGTTGAATCAACCACTCGTGAACAATGCCACGACCTTTTGCAGAGCACGCGGAGGCAGACTGCTTCTTCTGTTTCACGAGCTTGATGGCGGAGATCCGGGACTTCTTCCTCAAGACGCTGGACGACTCGGCGTGCGGCATTGGGGCCATGATGCAGCGGCTGATGGGGCTGCTGAAGCGCAGGGACGACCGCCTGCACCTGCGGCTGCGCCAGCTGCAGGTGGAGCCGCAGTACTACAGCTTCCGCTGGATCATGCCCCTGCTGTCCCAGGACTTTCCTCTGCCAGGTCAGTGCAATTTCACAGAGTTTTCGGAGCCAAAATGACCAGGGCCATGACACGGGAGTGAATTCATGGAACCAATGGGACGCGGAAATGTGAGATTGAAGAGCCGCATCATCACCTGCAAGCATAAGTAGCGGTACTGCAACGTATATTCATCTATAGCATTCATTGCAATTGCTTGCCACCGCTTATGGCAAGAGAACACACTGGGATTATTAATGGGTAGCACTGAACCACCTCCAATATGCATATATTACCTGATTCTTTATGCATCATTCTTTCCCTGTGGGCTTGAAATAATGGGCGGGACAGCTGCACCAATTGGGCCATTTTGATACATTCACAATTCCTTGCTCCTGGCGGCGCCAAAAGCGTGAAATTGACCTAAATTGTGCCATGCTGTGCCAAAGCTCACGGTGATGCTAGATTTAGCAGAAGGCAAAAGCTCGATTGACAACTGTGTCCATTTCAATGTCAGTGGTGCAAGCTGTTGCCCGATTCCTTAGTTCAGCCGTATCTGTCCATCCATCCATCCGATGTGAATTTGATGTATTATACATCGCACATGTATGATGTATGATGATGTACGTTTGCGGACAATATAAAAAAGGCCAGGCGAGCGCGTGGCTTCGAAAATTTCTATGGCTATCTTATGGAAGAAAGCTGAGCTGTAATCGAGTCTATTGTGTGCACGAGCGGCATTTCAGCGGCTGCTTGATTTTTGTCATCGCTCCCCTCTTGGTCGGAAAATGATTGGCCAGTCAACGCCGATTTCGGTGCTGTTTTTTAATCAAGCTTGTGGCGTTTCTATACAAGAGGTGAGAGCGAGGAATTGTAGAGGTGAGAGTGCAGTGTTTGTGCGTTTTCATGATAAAGTTGTGCCCGCTATCATCTTTTATCCTTCAAACTTGTTATCGGACGCTCTAAAACTGATCTCGCTAACTTGATGACCCAGTTGTTCCAGCCATGTTAGATTTCGCCTATTATCTGCACGGAAAGCATCGTTATCTCAGCAACAGCCAGTCGAGCAGGGAGTGAGGACAAAAGCTTGAACAGCCGCTGAAGCCTCGATAATCGTCGAGGTTTTTTCTGATAGATAGCACAGCAGGCCCTCTAAGCCACGCGTTCGCCTGAGCCTCTTCACGTCATCCGTGACTGTACCAGAGATCTGTGTAAATGGACTATGGATGTTATCCTTATCCTGAGAAGCATGCAACGGTTTTCCTCTCCTTCGCAGATGTGTTGCGCATCTGGGACTCTCTCTTCGCGGATCCCGAGCGATTTAGCTTCCTCATCTACATCTGCTATGCCATGCTGGCGTGAGTTATCTCTTGTCCGTGTTGGTCTCTGATCTGTGTTAGTGTCTCGTTCATATTGGTCTCTTTTTTGTGTTGGTGTCTTGTTCATGTTGATTGATCTCTTGTCGGTGTTGGTGTCTTGTTTTTGGTAAGGGAAGACGTAGGGTCAAAAAATGTCAAAAACTATGATTTTGGATTTTATCCTGTTTTATTATCTTTGAATCTTCATATTTTATGTAGAAAATTAATACAAGGTGTCTACCAACCGGGAAAACCGGGAATTCTCAGGGATTTTGAATAGTCTGGAAAATCTCAGGGAAAACTCAGGGAATTTGTGCTTCTATCAGGGAATTTTTTTTTTTTTTTTTTTAAAGTGTTACAGATGGACTTTTACAGTCCAAAATTCTTCAGATATCAATGGAATGGGCCAAACGTACAGTCGAGCCCGGTGAAACAGTCACCGGGTACTCGACTGTACTTTTTATATGAAACAGTCCAAACATCCCCTAGAAAATCACATTGTTTTTCTGTATCGAACGCCCATAACTCCCATGGCGGGGACACTCGATGTAGCGAACGAAGACGAAGCACGGCCAAGCACGGCCGTCGGCCGTCCTTCGCTTCTCCCGGGGTCGGACTGCGCCGGCGGGGAGCACATAGCTCGGGTTGCGGGGCTGGCAGACCGCCAAGCCAGCATACGCGCACGCGGGGATACGCAGCGAAAAAGCAATTGTATAAAAAAACAAAGAAAGCAACCAATAAAAACAAAAAAGTGGAGGATGGCAAAAGCAAGGGGAAGGGCACCCGCGCGCGTAGGGAGGGCAGGGAGTTCCCGCTGTTGGAACGGTCGCGTGCGCTCTTTTTCCCGAACACCGCTGTCGCTGCGCGACTCCTTAACCCCAAAATAAAGTGAGCAAAAAAAAAAAAAAAAGATTTCGTCAAGTGGAGTGTGTTGACAACAAGGGTTGAGCAATCGCACTTTGAACGCCTTATCTTTGTTTACCTTTTTCTTTCCCCGTTATTGCTCCCGTTTTTCTTTAGAGCGCAGCTCTAGGTGCCCGTTCCGGCTTGAGCGGCGTCGCCGTCGGCGTAACCGTGAGGTCACGTGACCTCCCCCACCCCCCTGAGGTCACATGACCTCACGGGGAGGGGGGGGGGGGTCACGTAAACCTCAGTTTACCTTTTTTATATTTTATTCGCTATGAATTTTACTAACCACTCCGTTCTGTTTTCTTTTTGAATCTAATAAAAGTTACTCGTTACCATTAAAACTGTATTATGTCGTTTTTTTATTTTATAACATGCTTTTTAGAGAGTGACAGCATCTGGCGACATGGTGTCAGCCCATCTTGACCTAAAACAAAGTTCTGTGTCACTCAGGGAATTTCACAAAAGTACTCAGGGAAAACCTGGAAAACTCAGGGAATTTGAAAATGTCAACTTGGTAGACACCCTGTAATAAGTGCAGGTTATGATTGCAAAACTACCCTAGTCAAATGCACATTTGAAAACCTGAAAATTTAGAACGGCATAAATTTGAGCCGTTTTTCTGTGCACAGTTCTTCAAAATGTGGCGTCACCCACCATCGCATTTATGTTGAGAAGTAGGCCTAGCCATCTCCTTTTCGTCGCAGTCTTCTGTAGCTTCAATTTCCCGTGGAAAATTGTTAACAATATGTAACAAATAATTTTGGGACATCTTCACAGTTTGTGCACAAGAATTGAACGACATCTTGTATACCCTGAGATGGGGTGTACAAGATGTCGATTAATTACCAGCTCGCCTGCACTCTCTCACTGCTTACAAGAATTGAAGCTCTTAATATTGTCCTATCACAGCCAAATTTGGCATGCATATACTTTAGATTATGTAGAATGCAACTACCAAGCCTTGGTTAGAATATAATCTTTTTATATATGTGAAATATTTAGGAAACTTTCGTTAGCTCTTTAAAAATTGTGTTTTTGTGATTTTTAATTATTTTAAGATGAACAAGTCTCGCACACATAATTTTTGTTGTTCTTTGCTCTTAGTGGTTTAAAAAGAGTGAATTAGCTTATTTTGTAGGCTCTTTTAAGTGTGTTGACATGTGCCATGTGTCTGCAAGAACATGTTTTTTTTTTGCATTTGCAGCATTGCATAAACATGAAAAATAAGCTATATCAAAACAAACACTAAATTTATAAGAAAAAAACCAAACGCTATAAGTTGTGAAAGCTTCATTCATTTATTGACCCCATAAGTGATTACGTCACAACATGGCACCGTGCTCTAAACAAATTGTTGCTAGGGCATTTCTTATGGGCAAATACATGGGGGCTTGATGCAATGCTAAAATTTGTCTGATAAAAAAGTACTAGGTAATTGTTTGTAAGCATTGTGTCTTCTCAATATCTAATCATGGAAGTAGGGATGGGCGAATATTCGGTTATTACTGAATAGCCAACCGAATTCTGTTCTATTTGGCATTCGCTTCGTAATCGAATTTAAGTATTCGACAATATCGAATTATTCGACAATATCGAATTATTCGACAATATAGAATTATTCGACCTTTCTAAATACAGTCAAACCCGACTATATCGAACCCGTTTACATGGAATTATTACTTATATCGAACAATTTTTGTGCACAGTAATGTTACAGTGATAATATATAGCAAAAACTATGGTTGCATCGAACAAAATAGCAGCCGCTACCAGGGACCCCGGAAGTAGATTTTGAGTGGGGGGGGGGGGGGGGCTGAAGTCAAGCATTTTATTTTTGTATATTTTACTATAGGAAACAAGGGCTGGAGCCGAATTTCTGTTGTTTTATTTGTACTAATTGTTTATCAAAAATAAATTAATAATTGCATGAAGTAACCTTACTTAGAATGTACAATCACTTTTCCTTCCTGCTTTATAACAACAGTAGGGAATTTTAGTGGCTCGTACGCAAGAGCCTTGCGCACGCAATACAATTGAGGGTTGCAAATGCACACTCGAAGAACGCAGTATTGCGTTTTGCGCATGCACCTTCTGACCCTCAAAGCTTTTACGTTCGATCCACTAAAACTCTCTAACATCGCGAAAACGCTTATGCATAGTGTTGCAGACAATTTCAAAATCTCTTCAGGGATACACAGCATTGCAAAATTGAGCCTGCGGAGAATCACGTTTACCGTATTTACTCGCATAATGAACGCACCCCCCAAGTCGGCTCTCAAAATTTTGACTTTTTTTTTCACTCGCGTAATAAACGCACCCCCAACTCGGACGTCAAAATTTTGACCCCCTCCCCCACGCGCGCGAAATGAAAGCACTTTTTTATCCTGGTGCAGCGAGGTCGCGAATGCATGGGCAGCGTGAGCGAACAAAACGCCTTGTAAAAGACGTTAAAAAAATAAAAAAAGATCCAACGGAAGCAAAAAAAAATATTAAAAAGAGCTCTTTTTTTTTTGCACAGCGCAGTCTGGATTTTGGTTCGAGCACCGTGCGAAAAGAGTTAAGAAAGAGAAGCGGAGAAGCCCTCGCCTAAGCAAAGCGAAACAAAAGAGCTTGCAAAAGGCGGCAAAAAAACAAACAATCCACAGAACTTGGAGAAAAAAAAACAAAGAGAAACTTTTTTTTCTTTTTCTTTTTTGCACAGCGCAGTTTGGTTCTGGGTCGCGCGTCGCGCGCAAGAAGTTAGGAAAGAGAAGCGGTGAAGCCCTCGCCAAAGCAAAGCGAAACAGCTTGCGAAAGACGGCAAACAAACAAACAAAAAAACAATCCAAGGAGAAAAGAAAAAAACTAAGAGGTTTCTTTTTTCTTTTTTGCTCAACGCAGTTTGGTTCCAGGGTCGCGCGCCGCGCGCAAGGAGATAAGAAAGAAAAGCGGAGAAGCCCTCGCCTAAGCAAAGCGCACATAAGGAAGATCCTGCCCTCGCCTCCTCCTCGCACTTTGGAAAGAAAAGCGAGGAGCACTGGAAATGAACGCACTTTTCTATCCTGGTGCAGCGAGGTCGCGAATGCATGGGCAGGGTGGGCAAACAAAACAACTTGCGATAGGCGGGGGGGGGGGGGAGGGGAGGGAGGGGGAGGGAGGGAGGGAGGGAGGGAGGGAGGGAGAGGGGAGGGAGGGAGGGAGGAGGGGAGGGAGGGAGGGGGAGGGAGAGAGAGAGACAAACAGACACGGAAGCAAGAAAAAAAAAACATTGAGAGGAGCATTTTTTTTGCGCATCGCAGTTTGGTTTTGGAGTCGCCGCGCCGCGCTCAAAGAGATAAGAAATTACGTCGATTTTTGCGGGATAAAAGGTCCGTTCATTGTGCCAGTAAATAAGGACGCAAAAATTTTACCTCGCGTAATGAACGCACCCCCCAACTTTGCCTCGATTTTTCGGGAAAAAAAGTGCGTTCATTCTGCGAGTAAATACGGTATTATTCTTCAAATGTTCATCAAAAAAGACATCCACGCTATGAAATGAACGAGTATGCCAAGAGAATTACATTTATACAATTACATCTTAATATACATGCTTAGAAAAGTGCACGAAAGCTTCATCAATGAAACAGATCCATATATAGGCCCCAAGGCCATGTGTGTTGATAGTCTCAAGGAAGGCCAAAGGTCGCCGTTCGCTCAGCAGTCCTGGAGACAAATTCCTTGACAATATCGTCCAGGTTGAGCTCGGCGGTTCTTCCTTTTTAAATGTGCAAAATAAGGCGTGTTAGCCTCTCCTGACACATGCGGCTGCGTAGATACCTTTTAATTCGGTGTAAGGCACTAAAAGAGCGTTCCCCGAAGCGACAGATGCAGGCACAGAATGAAGAAATTTCGTATATTTTACGACTTGATCCAGGAGGTCACGAATTTCGTCGAATTTTGCCTGTAGTGTCCTCAAAATAGTGTCAATTTCGAGTAAATCAAGGTTGCACAAAACAGCCGGCAAAAATAAAAGCTGCGCAGAGAGTCGGGCAAGATCAAAATCACAAGCATGCACTCCTAGGGCCTTTTTCAGGTCATCTGTTGTAAATTGTCTTCCCCCGGCGGCGTTAATCAAGGTGCTATCTAGTTTAACTAGCTGCTTCATACCAGGCTGTTCAAACCGCTGTTGAGTTTCACTCATAACGTAGTCTACAGCCGCAAAGTATTGCTTCCGTAACGCTGCTTGCAATCAAGTACAACTGGCGGGGAAGGTGTGTTGCTCAATTCAAGCCTTTGTGGCGGTTTTGTCGGACTTGCACTGCGAGGGTCCTTCAAACCTATCCGCATTGCAGTAAAGCTCGTGCAGTCCCACAGCTCTTCAAACGCGACTTCAGACCGCAGAGGGGACGTTGCCTCGCAGAGAGTCTCTGCAGCCTCTTTGATACCTGTGGCGCGAAACGTTGAACGTTGCAGTACCTTTGCAAGTTCTTCACATGGACCGAACAAAGTAGAAATATAGGCTTTTGAAAAGGTTTCGAAACGCTGCTATAGCAGCGTTTCAAACCTTTTCAAAAGCCTTTAATTAACTCTTCAAAGGTGGCCCTGCTGTTGTCTGCAATCGAATATTCTCCTTGTAGCAGCTTGTTCAGTGTCTCCTGAACTCTAGCGTAGTTTTCAACGAACATTTTCATTCACTTCACTTTGACAGTCCACCTTGTTGGGCAAATCTGAAGAAGGTTATTCGGCGTTGATCCGGCCTCTCCCGCCGCCTCGCAAACTGGAGGAATTACAATAGATTAATAAACAGTTTTGCGTTTCTTCGAAGTCGGAGTGGGGGGCTCCGCCCCATCTTGAAAAATCATGGGGGGGCTCGGGCCCCTCTGCCCCCGGTTCCGGAGTCCCTGGCCGCTACTGACATAACAAACTAGCAAGAGCGCCGTTTTGCTCTGCAAGCTGCCTTTCCCCCAACGCGAGCGGCCGCATTGTGGGAAGCCAGCTTGCAAAGCAAGCTGGCTTTGTGAAGGCGAGAGGCGGGGGGGGGAGGGCGGGGCGGGCGGGCGGGCGGCGGGGGCGGGCGGGCGGGGCGGTTGCGTTGGTTGTTTGGAAGAAAAGAAAATATATTTTTGCGGAGAGGGCAGAGAGAGGGTGCTCCGTGCTCCCTCTCCCCGCTCCGTCCGCAAAAAAGAATATTATTTTTCCTTCCAAATTAACGCCCAGAGAGAGAAAAAAAAAAAAAGCCAGCTTGCTTTGCTAGTTGGTTTCTCCCAACGCAGCCACCTGTTTTAGGGGAAAGCCAACTTGCAGAGCAAAACGGTGCTCTGCAGGAGAAGGTGCTCCCGTTGGACGTGCTCCGTGCTCTCGGCATAGTTCGGCGCTAATGCGCGAATATAGATGGCAGCGGCCTCAGCATTTTGGAGTCCGTCGATAGCGTAGAAAAATATCGTTATCGCGGATTCAATGAAGAAAAAGCAGCAGAAGATGCAAGACTACTTCATTGTGTAATCTTTCAGCAGAAAGTGGATTTTTGAGAGTCAAATTCATTAAAACTTTTATATCGAATTACCCGCTATATCGAACTGGTAGACGTTTTTGCGAGTTCGATATAAACGGGTTTCACTTACTCTGGCTTGGATTTACGGCCAGGTGGCGCAAGCTTCCGACCATTTCGTGCTACCAAACTTAGTACACTTGAAATTAACAATTACAGTATTTCTAATACCAAATAAGGGCAAATATAAAACTATAGTTTAAACATATCTTGTGGTATTTGTTGCTTGTACTGTTCGAACTATTCGACTCGAAATTATTTGGCGAAAATCACTATTCGCTTCGAATTTGATTCGGACCCAAAATCTTCTATTTGCCCATGCCTACATGAAAGCTTTTTTATTGTCTCAGTGCCATATAGCATTGATAAAAGCCGGTAGTAAAATTTCACAACTGGTCCTGCCTTGCTAGCAGAAGACACAATGGCTTTGCAGGTTCACTGGTTCTTTCTGAGGGAGTATGTGACTGTGTTAAATTATGCTGGTGATGAGCGACAAAATTTTACTCTCGGGATCAACTTTCTGTGGGACTTTGGAGTTGAAGAGCGCCCGTGCACAGCTTCGATCGATGCTCGAGGTGCATGAGTACACAAACGCCGGTCCGCAATATTTGAGAAGGTTGGTGATTTATTATAACCAAACACGGGGAGGGGGGGGGGCAGCCGAGGAAGAGCTCTCCGGGCTGCAAACATGGCATATTCATCGCACTTCGTGCCTCATTGGAAGCGTATTACGTCTCGCGATCTGGGGGCGTCTTCGGTCGATTTTGTTGCTAATACTATCACGAGTGAGTCGGGAGATCATGTCGGATCTTTAGATCTTAGTTCCGACAGCGATGATTTGTCTAAAAAAAGCCCAAAACATCAAAAAGTGCTCGTTGGTAAGGCTTGCTTTTGGTTTTGGTTTTGGTTTTCATGTTCTTTGCTGGTCTCGTGTGAAAGTCCGGGCGGTTTGAGCTTGTTGACAATGCATCTGGTGGTTAGATTACACACTCTAGTTTCAGTTTCTAGTTGTTTGTTTCCCCACAAGATGGCGATTTATCAGAATCAAATGCACAGCCGAGGAAAAGCACACTTTGCGCAGCGTGTCTCCTCAGAAGCGTTTGAAGTCTCGGCATTTGAACGCATCTGCGGTCAATTTTGTTGATGACACTAGCACGAGTGAGTCGGAAGACGATGTCGGACCATCATATTTTAGTTCTGACAGCGATGATTCATCAAATCAGCCCAGAACATTGATCACTGTGTATCGGTGAGGCTTGTTTTGGTTTTGGTTTTTATGTTAGTAAAACCTCGTTATAACGAAACGGGATATAACGAATTAATGGATATAAAGAAGTAATTGTAATTCCCCTTGAAACTCCCATAGAAGCCCATGCATTTAAAACCTCGTTTTAACGAAGCCAAAATTTCCTTGCAATGGGTATAATGAACCATTTTTTCTAGAACTGAATGGTTATAACGAAGTACTAATTACGGCCCCCTTCAACTTCGTTATAACGAGGCGGTAGTTCAAACTCCCGCGCTAGGAGCCGCGAACACCCGTGCGCTAAACGCCGCCTGGCAACATGCACGAGCGCGCCAAGGGCGCCGAGTCTCCGGCCCCTCTTCTCGTGGAACGCATGGACCCGACCAGAAGCAAGATGGACGACGAAAGCGGAAGCGCAAAACAATCTCGATCGTGCGTGCGTGCTGTGACGGGGGTGCTTGATGAGGACAGCGACGTATGTGTCGACGACAGCGAGGAGCCGAATGTTTGCGAGTCCGAAGTACCGACGTCCACGCAAGCGCTGGATGCGGCGGATCTGCTGCGCCGCTTTTTGGCGTTCATGACGACGGCGAAGATGGACTCGAGATAGCAGCTGCCGCAGAAAAAGCAATAATTCGCTTGAAGAAGCCGCGGCAAACATCGATCATGGACTTCTTTGCTGCGAAGTGAGCGGTAACAGCGCGGAGCATTCAGTGATGTGATGCACGGATAAAGTCGTATATGATTGCTGTTTTTTTCTTCTTTCGTTCGTGTTTTTCTCCATGCCACGGTAGTTTGCTCGCGTGGCAGGCTTCTAAGTCGGATTCGGTGGTGAGTACATCCTTCCTAGCTTGCTGATTTGCGGTAGAAGTGGAACAATGGCTTTAACAAACTAATCGTTATAACGAAGTAATTACAGCTCCCCTTCAACTTCGTTATAACGAGGTTTTACTATTTACTGGTCTTACATGCAGGTCCGGTCGATTTGCGCTTGTTGACATAGTAAATGGTGGTTAGATGAGACACTCTAATTTGAGTTTCTATGCAGTTATTTATTGTTGCCCGCGAGAAGCCGATTTATCATGACCAAACTCCCAGCCAAGGAAATAGCGCTCAGAGGAGATAGCACTCGGTGAACATGGCATCTACACGAAAAGATTGGGGGGATTCCCATCTGAGCTGAGGATTTCAGATGGGAGAAGTCAAAAACAGGTGATTCACTGTGGCTACAGTATCGAAATGTGTTATATACTCCATGGAATGACCGGCGCGTCATTCAGAGCATAAGTACTGTACATACGTAAAGTTCTTTTTTTTTTTTTCAGGTTATGTCTTTATTTTTACGTTCGTGACATCATTTCATGAGCGGGGAATCTTTATTTTCATTTTAACGTCACTCTCCCAAAAATATTTTATTTTTCTTCAAATTGTTTCAGACTACGAACCAAAACGTAAAGGCACACTAAAAGAAAATCAAGGTTAAGCCAGATGGACGCAACAGGAAAATGGGCAAAACCCAATAAAGACTTTGGGAGGTTTGAACCATCAAACTTGTGGGCACAAAAGAAGGGCAACCCTAGACTCTAGGCAACCCTAAACGAGGACACGTGGAGGACAATGGGGGCACAACCATCGGAACAACATAAAAATTAGCGGACGTTGAAATGGTCATTGACAAAAATAAAACTTGAAACTGCTTCACTGAATGGCATGCATGCCACGATGGTTGAGACTACCGTAATGTTCCGTAAGGATGCCCAACCCCGGGATATCGCTCATCCCGTTTTTCTGGCTAAATATCCGTGACATGAAAATTGCGAGACATGGCCTACCCCCGATTCCTGTCGGACGTCATGCGATGTCCGACCGGAATCGCATCTAGCGCGCAATCCGCGGTACCAATACATCTGACAAGCGAGTTCGTAGCGGTTTTCGCGCGCAATACACGAGTGGTTCCCGCATATACGTTATATTGCATTGTGAAATGTAAATCTGCTGCGTCCGCGATCTGCGGTTTTTGTTCCCGTGACATGCAAGTTTGTAGTGGATTCCCTCATTTTGTTTGCGATCTGCGAGCACGATATTGGTTCCTGTGACGGGCAAGCTTGTAGTGGGTTCCCGCTTGTTTATTTATTTTATTTATTTATTGTTTTACATACCCTCAAGTGCCGAAGCATGTTGCGCCGTGAAACTTGAATTTGCTACGTCCGCTATCTAAGGTATCCATTCCCGTGAGATGCGAGTTCACAGCAGATTCCCGCAGGTTCTTGGCACCATAAAACACAAATCCGCTGCGCCCGCAACCCCGGGTATCCCTTCCCGTGCCATGGGAATCTATAGCGAATTCCTGCGTGTTTATCGCATCGTGAAACGCGAACTCGTCATGTCCGCAATTTGCGGTATCAGTTCCCGTATCACGTGGCTATCAGTTCCCGCATCCCCAAAGATGGCCCACCCCATGTTTTTCACCACTTATCTCTTCATTTTGGATGGGCGTTCTAACAGGATTTTGGAAAACGGCGCTGAGTGAACTATCCTTTAGTTTCTTATCCATGTTGGTGTCTTTCCTTGTTGGTCTCTTATCAATGTTGGTGTCTTGTTCATATTTGTCTTTTCTATTGTTGTCATGTCCATGCATGATCTCTTGTCTGTGTTGATATCTTGTCTATGTCAGTCTCTTGTCTATGTTGATATCTTGTCTGTGTCAGTCTCTTATCTATGTTTTTCTTGTCCATGTTGGTCTCTTACCAGTGTAGGAGTCTTGTCCATGTTGGTCTCTTACCAGTGTAGGAGTCTTGTCCATGTTGGTCTTTTTTCTGTGTTGGTGTCTTGTTCATGTTGGTCTCATGAGGACAACTGGTGCCTCCCTTTTGTCCAGGAGGCTGAGGGACAGGCTTATGAGTGGCGACTTCCCCTCCAACATCAAGCTGCTGCAGGTGAGGGTGCCGAGGAGCACTTGGTCCCACGTAGTTCCTGTCCCGCGATTCAAAAGTCAATATTTTGAGCGGGTAAACGGTTGAAGGTTGGTTAATTCCTGTCGTTCCTTGTCTGCACATGAAACGTTATTTTAACCACTTAGCCATTTTGGTCGAACCTAGCTGGTCAACAAGAGTCGTCCCCAAGCCGCTCAAGATGGATCGTCTGCTTTCCCCGTTTCACGCACTCGGTTGTTTTGGACGATCCAGGCTTGCTCTGGCTTAGTTTTTGGCTTTTCCATCGAATGGTAGCACTGACTTCTTTTTAATTTCGCTCCCGTTTTGTTTGTGGCTAGATATTTTATTTTGAAGACAACAAGTTTGATTTTGAAGACAACAGTTAAGCAGTTGAAGGTCATAGATTCTCAAAAACTAAAAAGAATTAAGGGGTTATACTCTGTTATCTTTAGGAGCATATAGTCTGACATTTTCAGGGGTTTCAGCGTTGCTGAGGGCTCAGTAGATGGCGAAGTGTGCATATGTTTTCGTCTACGTAATATCCTGAGTAATGGCCCACGCCTCTGCCACCTGAAAATCATAGAAAAGTGGGGTGGGCCATGTCTCGGTTGGTAAGCACGAAAAGTTCAGAAAAGCTATAAAAATGCCCATTTTCGTGTGGGTATCTAGCGCAGCTACACAAGAGATACATTAAACTCAAAACTCAATTTAGTTTCATTGTTTTATGCAAGAAATACTCATGAAAGAATGTTTTACTACCGCTATGTTCGTTGCTCGCATATGCGCGATGAACTCCACCGATCGGCATACAGTGCAAACATTTCTTCCGTGAAAGCACATTTCTAACACTGCTATGTTCTCATCATTAGTAACAGTAAGTAAAAGAAATCAACAATAAAATAGAAAAAAAAAAACTTTCAGCCTTTCCACTCTGGTGAAGAAGGAAGACCAGCGAAGCTGTGCTATGGTAGGAATGAAGTAATGGCCTCCCTCAAGTCTGGAAGCCAGAGTGGAAAGGCTGGAAAGGTTGCCGCAATCTATGAGCAACGGCGGCAGCCAGACAACCAGCAAACGCAGCACTCTGGACAACTACCGCCATCAATGAGCGACGGCGGCACCCAGATTGTTGTGTCCACATTTTTTTGCGGACGGACTCGATCCTGGAGAAACTAGCCCTTAAAACAGCTTTGCTGTAACAACTACGCGCAACGAGCGAGCTAGCGAGCAGAAGAAAGAAGTGACGAAAAGTGATGCTGGGGAAGCGGGAAAGCCGGCGATCGGCGTTGGCAAGTACTTTGGCGTTGGGCCAACTCGGACGGCTTCTCAATCGCAAGGAGCAGGCTCTTGCGCAACTTTCTTGTTTGGTGCGTACATGCGTGCATCTGTGCGCAGCGCGCTACCAAAGCGGGTTGAGGCAGCGTTGCTATGTGGCGTAGACGGCGCCATGAACATGGAGTTTGGAATGGGGCGCCCTACAAACGTTTCTGTGTGGTGTTCCAGCAAAACTTTATTTACCCGTTGACTTTGTCTTAAACATTGCACAACCTTGCCGACCATGGTCGCGACGTTCTGCGAGAAGGAGCGGGTTCGCAGTGACCTTACTTCGGTGGAAACGGACTTTGACCTCACACTCCGCAGTTACATTCCAGGATATGGGGCGTTCGCTCACCTTGCGATCCCTAAATGGGTTACTGCTTTTGTTATCTTTCCGGCATTATTGTTGTTTTTTGTCTGAACGAACTATTTTGTAGGCAAAACAAAGTTTCATTCGGTTATCTCCATCGGTTTCCTTTCGCATGCATGTACTACAACTTCAGAGTCGCGGAAATCGGGAGGAAATGCGTAAACAAGGAGAAGGGTCTTTCCCTTTTCGTTCTACTTTGTCACGGACATCCTCGAACTGTAAGGTCCATGGCCGTGGCTTTCAGGTAGGATGAATGTTCGCAGATCACGGAGTCCGCTTTGGGGCATTTGTAGGGGTGGGCGATCAGTCTGTTTTTTTGGAAATCGATATTTGCCCAAAAGGTGGGGTGGGCAATGACTCAGGACATTACGGTAAGCTGAATTTATTATTGCAGATTTTATAAAAAAAAAAGTTGAACCTAGTAACTATTTGCCTGACCTCAAGCGATTCGAGCCCACTCTTACTTATTGTATCCTTTACTGAGTAGGATACCTAAAATTTGAGAGGATAAATTGTACACTTAGTTGTTGGATCCTCTCAGCTTCTTCAATATCTTTGTTGACGCACTGTGTCTATTTTCCCCATAAAGTAGCACGTACTAAGAAAAACTGATGCTAATCAAGGGTGTGCATTTATGGCTTTAGTGGCATAGGGTACCAATTCGAAGATGTTGCTGGCTTGCATATAATTGTTGCAAGGTTTCTAAACTTCTGGGCTGTTCCTGTACATACCACAAGCAATGCTTGTAAGCTTATGGGCTGTTCTTGTCGATACTGTTGGAGCAATGTTCTAAGCTTCTGGGCTGTTCTTGTGTCCTTCCTGAGACTGTGAACAAGCATATTGTCTCTTTCCCTAGAACTTTCCGGACACCGACATAAACGAGCTGCTGGCGGAAGCACTTCGCGTCCAGGGAGGAAGATCGCCTCCAAGGCTGACCCAGGCAGCGTGCCCCGAATCCTGCGAGAACCGTTCGGGGCCGGACGACCTGAGACAAGCCAACAAGGCGCACTGGGGCCAGGTGTCCACGACTCAATGTCCCTCAATCAACTGTGATGTGCGGGGCACTGACATACATCCCCAAGCACTGCACCGTCAATCTGGAGCACTAGCTTCACCGTGGCACCGCACTACTGGACCATGAACATTGGCATCCAGTGCTGGATTGCAGTGTAGGCCTAGAAACGTGTGAATGTTGTGGACACGTCCAAGCCACTCTGTGTCAGTTGTAGGTGAAATTCAGGTTACCACCGAAAGACTTATGGCAGAAGGGGGAAGAAATGCGGGCACCCCATGAACTGTTTGTGGAGTGTACTGCCTCTCAATACTCAAGCAAGAAATGTGCAGCTCTTAGATATTTCGCTATGGAGCAAAAAGTGACATGGTGAAGCGAATGTCAGGGCTGGGTTTGGTGAGGCAGAATCTTGCCCTTCCTTGCATGAACTTGCAATGTGGTTCTGGAGCACATGCAGCATTATTTTGGCAGGTTTCTGGGCTGCTTAAAAGGTGGCTCTATAAACCTTTCAAATTGTTTTTGTTGAGAAATACTATCAATATTTAAGGGGCTGCACACACTATTGCTATAAGGTGACTTCAGTTCGTTTCTTGTGTTTTTTGACTGCTGAGTGCAAAATTCACTTCTTTTTTACTCGTCCCTCCGATGTACCACAGTTCTTTCCCTAGGAGGTTGAGAATGACAATTAATTTCAGGGTGTAGGCTTGGAAGTAATTATACATTTCTTTGTAAATTATACTTTCATACTTTTATGTATATTACACATATAAATTCTCAGCTATTTAGGGTGCAGATGGATTGTGGGAAGAACCACAAGTGCCACACGTGAAACTGGGATCTGTATAGTGTAGAACATTGATGGCAATAATTAGTGGAAAAATTACATCTAGGTTCTGAGGAGACTGACAGGCTAGCTAAATTGGGCAAAACGGTTCTTGGCTGAAGCACATAAATTGATGTGCACAAATGTGTGACAAGGGGGACATTCCATGCTGAAGATGTAGTGTTAAACAGGGTTCTTAGAATCAGGCATTAGGGTATTCTGCTCGAGAATGAGCTTCAAGGGGAGTCGGAAGTGTTTGGAAGAGAGGGGGGGAGGGGGAGGAGAGGAGGGAGGAGGGAGCAAGCAACGGGAGAGTAGTGTTCTCCTCTTCCCCAAAATGTTCCCTGGAGGTATCGGGAATATCCGGAAGGGGTACTCCTGACCCTTGCCCTCCTTGTTCTGGAACCTCTGATAAGCTTCCAAAATGAAGAAACCCAGTGTCAGTGCGTAGTATTTATGATGTTACTTTCCAGCAATGAGAACAGTATTGTGCACATTGTATTAGAGTACTGCCCTCTGCGGTCGGCATAGATTGATTGTACCTGGTTTTGTTGGTCCGTTTTAAGTGTCAACATAATTGTTAATGAAGCCACCATACAGCATTTTCTTACTTTAAAATCGGTTGGGCTATGAGGGGTTTACTGTTATGTTTTTCATTTATAGTGGGATCAGCTTAAACAGAGGATGGAATATCTTTTACGGTTCTTACTTTGTGTCTTGTCTTCAGAAATGCTGAGATTTATAATGTAAGTATATATGCAAGCTTAAGTTGATTTCTAGACTTTATTTTTTATTTTCAAAAGGTTGCATCAGCCAAGGCACCTGTAGTATTTAATACCATGCAATTTCCAGTGACCATACTGGAGCTGAAAAGTGCAAAATGGATGCAATGTACATTTGCTAGGTGATCTGGGAATGCTGTCTTATGGATAAAACATATGTTCCATACATGTGCCTTGTTTTGCTTAATCTTTTTTTCTAGTCGTCAATTTAGTTTTTGAGTAGATGTGAATATATTGTAAATATTGAAAATTAAAAAAAAAATCGTAAGGGACCAGGCGAGCTGGTGAATATTAACCATGTTGAATTAACCTGAGACTGGGGTAGTAGAAGAAACATCAAAACGTAGAAGGGACAGAAAATAGACAGGACGACGTCTCAAACTCGGCTAACTGGTTTATTTAGTCCACCTCCTTATATAGTCTCAATCTCAAGGTCATCTCCACCAACACAAAAGGGTGAAGTCTATACAGTTCAAGCGCCACAGTCTTCATCACACAATGCAAGAACGTTGACAACCTTTACAAGTCGACGCGATAAGGCAACATCATTCCACCTTCAAACTTGAACAAAGGATCTTTTCCCCTACTATTCTAAACACAGTTCATACTTCTGAATCATAATGCACCCTCTCCACGTAAAAAAGAAACACTGAAACAGTAGTTGGGCCAATACATGCAGAGAGCCGACACAAAGCAAAAATGTTTTACAGGTTTTTGGAAAATCTCTTTTGGATAAAACATATGTTCCATACATGTGCCTTGTTTTGCTTAATTTTTTTTTTCGCACTTCACTGTGTTTGTTCTTTGTCCATTTTGTTCCTCTTCTCCAGGGATTATTTTCGTCAAACAACCATTTAGGTTGTTTGAAGTGTGACCTAGCTTCGTGATTTTCCAAAAACCTGTAAAACCTTTTTGCTTTGTGTGGTTCTCTACGTGTATTGGCCCAACTACCATTTCAGTGTTTTTTGTTTTGTTTTCTATGTGGCGAGGGCGATGTTATGTAGCGAGGGCGTGTTCTTGCATTGTGTGATGAAGACTGTAGGCGCTTGAAAACTGCCTATAAGACTTCGTCCTTTTGTGTTGGTGGAGATGACCTTGAGATTGACTATATAAGGAGATGGGACTAAATAAACGAGTTAGCCGAGTTTGAGACGTCGTCCTGGCAAGGGCGGATCCAAGGGGATCCGCCCTTGTCAGGATGGATCCCCTTGGGGGGGGGCACAGGGTGCATGCCCCCCCCCCAAACATAGTCGACCCCTCCCCTCCCCTCTTCTCCGAGGGCAATTTGACATGGGTGGACCCCCCGGTGCACATGAAAGAATGGGAGATTAGTATCCTTACAAATATTCTGCCCCCCCAAAACAGAGTTCTGGATCCACCCCTGCATCCTGACTATATTCTGTCCCTTCTACGTTTTGATGTTTCTTCTCTACCCCAGTCTCAGGTTAATTCAACATAATCAAAAATTAATTTAGAGGTGTTGAGCATGCAATTCAGTTTGTTTTGTTATTGGTTAAAATATTAAAACTTGTTTTACTAATCCATTCAAAATTATGTCCATGGTACAGTGATGTGATTGCTGCGCCAAGGGGCTATCCCTGCTACATCCTGCTACATTTTGCCAAAATATGGGTAATCTGCGCCAAGTTTGTGCCAAAAAACCAATTTCGGTCGCCTTTCAAAACCGAAACTAAACTGAGTACCGTAATTGAGTAGGCGTACGTGTGTCATGTGGCGCAAGCGGCCGCCCAACCTAAAGTACCCTGCATCAATGGACCTTTTCCACATAGTACCGACGGCACCAGGCGGTGGCTGCACGAACTAAAAATCGAGGAAGCGACCTACCTGCGCTACCAATCGATAATAGGAGCTACGCTACCAGTTTCTTCGCTCTCCGAGCTGTGGCGCGTGCCCAACGCTGACTTGAAAGGGGCTGTGCAACAATTTTCAGACTTTGGCCAATTAACCGCGGAAATTGATCGGCGTCACCTATTGAACGAAAAGCAGAAAACCGTATCTATTTTTTTAAAAATAGAAACAAATCGAAGGTTAAAGTGCCCCTCCACTCTCCACGCCGACTTTCGAGTGACGTACTCTGGAGGCTCACGTAGTTTCCCCTTGGGGTTAGCCTCGTCGAAGGTGTCGCGAGGCGGAGCAGAGTGTCGAACCGAAATTCTTATCGGTTCGGTTCCGGTTCGGGGTCACTGCTTTCGGTTCGGCTCCGGTTCGGTTCCGGGGAGCAAAAAATAACGGTTCGAACCAGTTTGAACCGCTAAATTGAGAATACATTTTCCGCATTGTTCTGGCGATGCACACTATTTACGCCGTGAAACGATCTACTATACAGTTTCTTCGATCGTCCATGCAATTTACTTTTGTTTTTAGGTACCAGAAATATGAAATTCAGTTATTTAATTTCGACGCAAGAGTAGAAGAAAATCTACATTAACGTATATGTTACGTCGTGTTCATACGTTATAAGTATAATTCTAAAGTTCAAGGGGATATATTTACACGGTATAAAATGTCGCGACAGTGTGGTAGGTCGCCTAAAATACCCGTGATTAGTACAGCTTTGTGTCGCCAGTATTAAAAGTGAAATCGTGATTGTGGTTGCCGTCCCGACGTCGAGAGTTGCCGTCCCGACGTCGCTGCAGATATGGCGCTTTCTAAAATGAAACCAAGTACCACCGCATGTTCATCAACATTCCTGTTCTTGTTTAAATCATACGTTACTACAAAAAAACAATCTTTAATTCAAAGACTGCTGTGTCGAAGTATTGATTATCTAAGTTCCTCTCGGTGGGCCTTTTTTCTAGAGGGACCCCGGTACGTGAAAAATCTGCCGTGAGAGAAAGTTGGTGAAGACAAGTGAGCTAAAGCAAAGAAGGCAATGTCTGCACGCTGAACCCGCACAGCGCGCTTGTTTGTCTCGAGTTCAGTCGTCGCGCAAAGCGCTCCAAGAACTTTTTGACCCTGGGTCGTGATGTCTTGCATCGATGCGCTCAGGTTCTTTTGTTTTAATGCGAAAGCATTAACTGTCCCATGGAGCGAGCTGACGTCATCAGTTTGAAGCGCGAAAACGGTACTTCGTCTCACCCTAGGATGGACTAAAGGTAAAAGCTACGGGCCACCAGATCCAATCACAAGCCACTTAGAAATTGCGTGGTATTTCGCTTCGATACACGGATCGGCGCCTCCGTCTAGGATCACTAATGGGTATGCGATGGACAGTGGTTCGAATTGAATAGCGCTGAGTGACTCATCAATTTTACATCGCAAAGAAAGCCACGACATACAGACTCTTTGCAGTGTCGAAGCTATAGAAATGATGCAGCGCTTTTTGATTCGGAGCATTATTCGTCCACCCTTAATCAATGTTTAGCATGTCATATAGTTTAGCATGTAACGTGATTGGACCTGGCGGCCCGTGGCTTTGGCCTTTAGTCCATCGCGGATGAGACAAGTAGTTTCCCGATCCCAAAGGAGCGAAGTAAAGCTGATGGATTTCGCCTTCGGTTCCATTGGCTGGCGCGCGTCGACAGGGCTCCCATTGGCCGCTGCGCTTGTCAGTTTCCACGACCGCTCACCCCATGGCGCTACGTGTCCATCAGCGCGCCGTTAACACGGAGCGTCCAAGGTCAGCGTGCCCAGGGGAGCACGCGCGCTGACCGGCGACGAAAAGTACGCAGCAGACGATAAAGGGAGCGGACGAGCGGCTTGCATGCTTTCGCATTCACAACTCACAAGTGCTTAGGTGTACCCAGTGGCGTCACGAGGGTCAGCAGCACCCGGGGCGGTAGCCCGCCGCGACACCCCCCCCCCCCCCGCTCTCGCGTGGCCCGCCGCGACTCCGCGCCCCCCCCACCCGCTCTCGTGGCCCGCCGCGACACCCCCTGAGCCCTGCACCCGGGGCGGACCGCCCCCCCCCCCCCTTGTGACGCCACTGGGTGCACCTCGAGGTTTTTTTTCGTGTATGTTTAGCTTGTACCATGTTTGCCGGCCTGGCAAGCACGCGCCGCTGGACTGTTTTTATCGTATGCTAGACAGTTACATTTTGCGTACAATTTTGGGAATCGGTTAGCGACGGAGCTGAGTGGCATGGTTTCGATTTCGATCGAACAGCCGTTGTCTCCGCTCGCGCGACGAAGCACGCGCAACTGCAAGCCTGCCGAAGTTGGCCTCACGTGCATGCGAACATGATTGCGTGACAGAGGCACCGGCTGAGACGCTTTGCAATAGACCTATTGCGGTCTGTTCACACGATGCATCTTTTAGGCGCGCAACCGTTTCGCGACACTCAAGTTTCGCGAGATGTGCTCGTTCACACGTACCACTTCACGTGCAACAACGATGACGTTTAGACTCGCGAAAATAGTTTCGGTGTATGACCATAATGTGGGCTTCAGTTGAAAGCACGCAACCACACAGGCAAAATTACGTGGTCAATTACAGTGCCGTAGCTAACAAAATGACTTTTGAGATTTATCGAACCACCTGCCATCCGGACCACCCAGTGATTTCCGAACGTGACGTACACATACCGATGCACCGTTTTGAGTGAGCTCCGAATCAGATCGCTATTTATCTGGGGACCTGCTTTGCGCATTTTATGCAGTCAATTCACTTTATTTTTTTCTTCTCGCATATCACTACTTGGAGCGATCTCGCATGTGCGCAAAAGCCGATTGAGGCGGCAACCTGTACGTGGAGGACATGTACTGGCGCCGAGCCCGCGCAGCCAATTCATTGCAAAAGCTCCTATCACATGCACATGGTATTCACTAGAAACGCTACGTGCCCAAATCTGGTTACTTCTCGGCGCCCATGTCTGCCCTGATTTTACTGTGCCAACTGTTTCCAGAGAGCGCATCATGGTTTCACGTTCGCTTGTAAACAAAGCAAACTTGGTTTCAATTTACTCGATGCTCTCTTATCCAGCGGTATCGTCGCGAACAACACCGCTATGAGCACTATTAATCTTGCCAGCTCGCTGGTGATCTTTACGATCCATCGCTGGATGGCCCGCCACATCTTCACTCGCTTTTCCTTCAGTGGTGCCCGGCGTGCTCGCGGAAGCGCCGAGCAGTATCCATCGTTCAGTGGTTTCGGTTTTTTCGGATTTGGCTCGGCCACAGCGCCGGCGGTGGTAAGTGGTCTTCCTCAAACAAGCTCGCTCCCCCTCAAAGGCCACGTGAGAGCGTTCTGAGCGGCCATTGGCGGCGCCATCGAGGCGATTGACAGAACTCCGGCAAAGTTTCCAGCAAAAGCTCGCTCCAGAAGCGAGGTGTGCGCGCAACACATGATGCGCGCGTCCTTCTCGGACTCATTCAGACGGCGCAACCATTTCGCGAAACACGACCGCTGAAATGGTTCATATCTGGTACATCTACAAAGTTGCCTCTTCGACCTGGCTTTTATTCTTCTGGTATCAATCCTCCTAGCATAACCGCTTTCTCTCCTGTGCCGGCAAATCAGCGAAGCACTGAAAGTGGTGGCGCGTGGAATATCCGGCGATGGACGAAGATTTTAGCGTTAGAATGATGGCTCATAACGATCGGTAAATTAATTCAGGATATGACCCCTGAAGCAGACGATGAAGCCATGTGCAGCTCTTTATAACGGATTGTGGGCGCAAGTGATGCGTGGTCTGGACTGCGTACGGCGGCACTTCGGCGGTACGGGACGCCTGGCGGCTGGCTGGAAAATGAAATGAGCAGATCCTATAAATAACGTTTATAAACATTATCTGACGTGCGTGTTAATTCGAAGAGATTGTTTCTGAAAGTCGTTTTACGGTATGTTGACCGCGTAACGACGATGATTGCGTAACTCAACTGGCCACGTCCTCGGTCAACACCGAAGGCAAACGGTCTGGCTGTCTGCTGGCCGCGGTGTTACGTGGTGACGAGCACATTCGACGATGATCGTTGCGGGTATTGCGAACCCATCGCAGTAAATGTTAAACCGTATGTTCGCGTAGCCTCGCGCGAGCTGGCCGATCAGCGCGCTCATCAACTGCGCACTGTCACTGGCATACGATCCGGCGACGAACCGGCAGCATGACGCTGCGAAAAAACCTCAGTACGCCGATGATGCTGGCGGCGATCCTGCCGGCGGTCGCAACGGCGCAGGCGAATAGCCAGTTAATGATGTTTATGTATGCTGGCTGCCTGCGTCATGGCGCGATATCGATCTTGCCATTATCGTTACCCGTGTACCTGAAATAAATAAACACCTAATCATTCGGACATCCTCGGCTGCGTCTCTTTAACGATAAAGACCAGATATATCATTCCGGTCTTTATGACATCGCTAACGATATTAAGGGCGAATAATGCGGGTAAGCGCTGCATCACAAACTTCGACACTGCAAAATATGACTCGCACGATGTGATGAGTCACTGACACACGACCTGTGATCCTAGACGCCGATCCGTGTAATCAGCGAAGCCTTCACGTAATTTAGATGGTTGTGATGGATGACCTATCAGTGGACAATGCATTTCGCGCTTCAGGTAACGATCAATCCATGGGCGGATATCGCACGCGTGGAACAAAGGCCTGGGCGCATCGGTAGGCCAGAGTCAAAGGTGCTCGAGGTCAGCATATTAACGCAGGCAACTTTCTCATGGGGCAAGGCCAAACAGGAAGACAGATAATCAGACCGCTAGGCAACTGTGAATTAAGTTTTTTTTTGTCGTGGCGTATGATTTAGTAAGTTTAAAGTGTTGATGGTATGCGTGGTTTCGGTATGGACGATACAGGCGACAACCACAATCCCTTGTCGAACTCTTATGCTAATCTGGTATTTGTGACCTACTCCCGTCCCCTTGATTTCTCAACGTAATGAACCTTGGCGTAGCCTATCGTAATGTAGATTTTCTCTCTTCAATTTCTGACTCTCGCCTAAAAGAGCAAAGTAGGCCGCATGGACGAGCATGTAATAATTCGTGGATTTCACGGCGTAAATATGACATCGTAGAACTAATTCTCAGGCTAGCGTTTAGGCATTGCGGGCATACTGGGCAGGCAACCTTGAGCCCCGTCGTATTCACTGCCCTTTGACACTTCGGCGTGAGCCTCAAGTCGTCACTTCAATACGTATTCGATTTGTTAAAATAGGCCATTTCATTCAATAGGTAACCATTCGCGATTGATCTAATTCTGCACAGCTTCGGCGTTGTGCGCTGCTGTGTGCGTCGC